>JACSYO010000519.1:7500-13381 GCA_016806645.1 Ophiodon elongatus | reverse complement strand
GAGACCTGTCAATCACCTTGTAGCCCCGCCCCTAAAGCATCCCCCGCTTTATGGTCTGTTAGAGACCTGTCAATCACCCTGTAGCCCCGCCCCTAAAGCATCCCCCGCTTTATGGTCTGTTTGACTCTAAATGGACCATAATTTACTAAATGAACATCATGCTGTATTGAAGAAGACTTGAAACTAGAGACTGAGACATAAACTCATGTTTACAATGTTTACTGAGAGAATAAATCAAGAGAGAAGTAGAGTCATTTTCTATAGACTTCTATACAACCAGAGGAGTCGCCCCCTGGTGGTCAGGAGAGAGAATGCAGCTTTAACACATGAAGCTTTGACTTCTATACAACCAGAGGAGTCACCCCTGGTGGTCAGGAGAGAGAATGCAGCTTTAACACATGAAGCTTTGACTTCTATACAACCAGAGGAGTCGCCCCCTGGTGGTCAGGAGAGAGAGGTAGAGTCCTGTTGATTGGCTGCTGGTTTCAAACAATAGTAAAGTGATTGATTACAGTAACTCCCCGTCTTTCTCCTCCTTTCCTCCCGGCCGGGTGGAGTCAGGGTGTGGGGGGGTTTCTACAGGAAATGATCTCAGAGCTTCTGTCAACTGCACAGGAAGTGTCCGTCCTCTAACCCCCCCCCCCCCACCACACAGGAAGCTCCTGGTGAAAACGGTCCACGCTGCGACTTCCTCCCTCTCTGTTATTCCAGTGAGACGTTGTGTTCAGTGAATGGAGGATGAAGACTTGACTTCCTGTTCCTCCTCCACTCAGGAAGTTAAATGTTCCTGAGAGCTCCTCTTTACCTCGTTCAGCATGAACACAGGATTACTTTAATTAAATTAATCTTAATCCACAACGACAGCACGAGGCCTGCTCTTCCTCTCAGAGCTCTACATTTTACTTACAGTAATAAACCAGAAATAAACCAGTATATTACCAGTAATAAACCAGATTATACCAGTAATAAACCAGTATAACACCAGTAATAACCAGTATAACACCAGTAATAACCAGTATAACACCAGTAATAACAGTATAATACCAGTAATAAAACAGTATAATACCAGTAATAACACAGTATAATACCAGTAATAACAGTATAATACCAGTAATAACAGTATAATACCAGTAATAACACAGTATAATACCAGTAATAACCAGTATAATACCAGTAATAACCAGTATAATACCAGTAATAACCAGTATAATACCAGTAATAACAGTATAATACCAGTAATAACAGTATAACACCAGTAATAACAGTATAATACCAGTAATAACCAGTATAATACCAGTAATAACCAGTATAATACCAGTAATAACCAGTATAATACCAGTAATAACCAGTATAATACCAGTAATAACAGTATAACACCAGTAATAACAGTATAATACCAGTAATAACCAGTATAATACCAGTAATAACCAGTATAATACCAAGGGTTAGGGTTAGAACCCTCCCACAGCTCGTTGGTAAACTAGTAATAAACCAATACCAGTAATAAACCAGTAATAAACCAATACCAGTAATAAACCAATACCAGTATATACCAGTAATAAACCAGTAATAAACCAATACCAGTAATAAACCAGTAATAAACCAATACCAGTAATAAACCAGTAATAAACCAATACCAGTAATAAACCAATACCAGTATATACCAGTAATAAACCAGTAATAAACCAGTACATACAGTAATAAACAGTAATAAACCAGATTATACCAGTAATAAACCAGATTATACCAGTATTAAACCAGATTATACCAGTAATAAACCAGATTATACCAGTATTAAACCAGATTATACCAGTATTAAACCAGATAATACCAGTAATAAACCAGATTATACCAGTATTAAACCAGATTATACCAGTAATAAACCAGATTATACCAGTATTAAACCAGATTATACCAGTATTAAACCAGATTATACCAGTATTAAACCAGATTATACCAGTAATAAACCAGATTATACCAGTAATAAACCAGATAATAAACCAGATAATACCAGTAATAAACCAGATTATACCAGTAATAAACCAGATAATAAACCAGATAATACCAGTAATAAACCAGATTATACCAGTAATAAACCAGATAATACCAGTAATAAACCAGATTATACCAGTAATAAACCAGATAATACCAGTAATAAACCAGATTATACCAGTATTAAACCAGATTATACCAGTAATAAACCAGATTATACCAGTAATAAACCAGATAATAAACCAGATAATACCAGTAATAAACCAGATTATACCAGTATTAAACCAGATTATACCAGTATTAAACCAGATTATACCAGTAATAAACCAGATTATACCAGTAATAAACCAGATAATACCAGTAATAAACCAGATTATACCAGTATTAAACCAGATTATACCAGTAATAAACCAGATTATACCAGTAATAAACCAGATAATAAACCAGATAATACCAGTAATAAACCAGATTATACCAGTATTAAACCAGATTATACCAGTATTAAACCAGATTATACCAGTAATAAACCAGATTATACCAGTAATAAACCAGATAATACCAGTAATAAACCAGATTATACCAGTATTAAACCAGATTATACCAGTAATAAACCAGATTATACCAGTAATAAACCAGATAATACCAGTAATAAACCAGATAATACCAGTAATAAACCAGATAATACCAGTAATAAACCAGATTATACCAGTAATAATAAAAGTACCAGCAATAAGCCTAGAACCTCCCACAGCTCGTTGGTAAACCAGTAGCGGTCCAGTTAGATGTGATGACATCACCACTTTGACCTTTGACCTGCTGGAGGTACGGGGGCGTGTCTGACCTGCAGAGCTTCGGCGAGGCTCCTCCTCTTCCCGCCCACCAGGACGAAGGGACGCGTTCTCTCCAGCAGGGGGCGCCGCCGTCTGTCCACACCTGAGGACATGGACAGACTGGGTGAGCTGGGATCTTAAATTCCCCAGGTAGGATAATAATAATAACAACAACAACAACTATAATAACAATAAATAATTATAACAATAATGAAATATAATAATAACAATAATGAAATATTATAATGAAATATAATAACAATATCTAAATGCTATGACGAGTGTTACATAAATAAATAATTAATATTACTATATATATATATATATATAAAATAATCACATAATTGTGTTTAAAGTATTAAAGAATCGATCAACAACAACGATTTGCTAAAAAACAAATAAATTAAATAAACGAGGTCAGCTCAGGTCAGCTGTTACCACGGTAACCAGGTCAAAGGTCAACCCCCGGTTTCCGGTGTAATCGTGTTACCTGTCAGCGCTCCGGACCGGCCGTCGGCTCCGTCCCGCGGTGCGTTCAGGGACGCGGCGGCGGCGAACGCGGCGCGGCCGCTGAGCAGCAGCAGCAGCGCGGCGGCAACGTGCATCCTCTCCCCGGCAACCGGCGACCGGCGACCGGCAACAGGTTGCTGCTGTCTGACGTGTGTGTGTGTGGTCCCGGTCCCGTTACCTTATCGGTGTACCGGGAGAGGCTCCGGGACAAAACTGTGTCTGGACCCCACAAACTACCGGGACACCGGGCGCGCGGAGCCGGTCACCGGGCGTCTGGTCTCCGGTCGGCTCGGCTCATCCGCCCCGAGAGGACTGGAAGCGGCTAATTACCGGAGGGCGGCGGGGCGCCAGTGTTTATAACGGGAGGTACCGGATACCAAGTGAAGCTCACCCGAGTGAGCGAGAGCCAGACCGGAAGCTCCGACGGTCAGCCTTCAAAATAAAAGCCTGGGAACGAACTAATTTGACGAATTGATTCCAAGATAATTAAAAATATTATTTATTTTCTGATATAATTCAAATAAGTGAACAATAACTTTCCACTAAAACTACATTAACTGAGTTCAGGTGTTTATTAAAAAGGCTCAGTGTCTTCTTTAAGTTAAATAAAAATGAATAAACAAATAATGCTGAATAAAACTAATAAAATAAATATTATTTACATTCTAAGTAATTATCAACCACAACTAAACACTTGTAACCTTCATTGAGTCAAAGTGAAGACAATAAGACTTTAAAATGAACTATTATTTAAAATATGAATACATTTATGTGATCTTTTATTTATGAGGCTTTTACACACTTTACAGCAAACCCTCAATAATAACCATTAATAAGTGCTATATATGTATATACATATTTATATAAATATATATATATACAGACATATTTATGTATATGTATACATATATATATATATATATATATATATATATATATATATATATATATATATATATAAATGTCTGTATATATATATATATAAATATATATACAGACATATTCATGTATACATATTTATATATATATATATATATATATATATATACATATAACGGTTCTTATTATTTCTTATGAAACGTTTCTCCTCATTGTTCCTGTGTTTTTCTACTAAAGTCCAGTAACACGTGTCATTTTCTGCTCGTCACATGAATGCGATCTTTTCAAAATAAATTTCCTACTTCAGAGGAAAAAAACTGCTTTGTTAGATTTAGGAAACAAAACTACTTATTTAGGAAAAGATCATTGTTTTGGTTAAAATAACTGCAGAAGTGTTGTTATTGAAGTACGAGACAAATAAAGTTATGAGACGAATTAATCAACACTGACTTCCTGTTTGACACAAAACCTCCCGCCCTGCGTGTGTTCTGTGGTCTTTATATGTATATATATATATATATATATATATATATATATATATATATATATATACATACATACATACACAAACACATACATACATACGTATAGATATTTTATAGAGTTTTTTTATGACTACGACGTAGTATTTGAGTATTTCTTCCACATCTGTCTCCAGGTGTTGAGGCGTCTCAACGACATGATGAAGTGTTCGTGCTGCAGGTCGCCGGCTGAACGAGGAGCTCAGCAGGATCACAGGTGAGTGATGTCATCGAGGGTTCAGGGACCCGATGACATCACTCACTGATCCAGAAGCAGATTACAACTGTGAGTGAAGCGGACTGCTGAGGATCAGCTGGTTACGCAACTCCTCTGTACAAATCCAACTGATCATGTGATCACACACACACACACACACTCCCACACACACACACACACACACACACACACACACACACACACACACACTATTCTGCTGTGATTTAATTGCACTAAATGGATAAAATGCTGAAATAACTTCATAATAAAGCTGATTTGTAAAAAGTCTGACTTCATGTTTTGTGAGTTCTCGCCGCCAGACGACCAGCTGGTACGTTTTAAGTTTTAAAACGCTTGTTTTCTGAATGGAGTTTGGTTACATCGCTGCTAAGCTATGCTAACGTTGTAGCATCTCCATCAACACTCAGCGTACTCGTGTAGGCGTAAACACGTCAGCGTGGTTGTTGTTCGTACCATAAACAGTCTGGTTTATACATATAATATCAGGTATCTGGAGTTCTGGGTGAACACAGACGGCTACAATAGTTTTTAACGACGCAGTGTCACGCGAATTTAGATTCGATTTTGTGTCTCCTCGCGAGTTCACCCCCGCAGTACCGTCCACGGCCACCGGGGCTCACGCCGAGCAGACAACATGAACTCTGTGGAGACCAGACCACAGGAAGCTGCACCAGACACATCAGCTGACTGTCTTCTGTTAATGGCAACGCTTGGTGACCTCAGGGAAGACCGGTCCCCACAGAGAGAGTGGTGAGGTGAGGGACCCCACCACGATACACAAACAAACACTCACACACAGCGTTACAGGTTTAGTTATTTTAGTTTTAAGTGGAAACCGTTTGTTTGTTTGTTTGTTTGTTTGTTTGTGAATTGAGTAACACGGTGGGCACCTGGGGTTATTTATAGGAGTA
>JACSYO010000519.1:0-2500 GCA_016806645.1 Ophiodon elongatus | reverse complement strand
AACATGAACATGATTAACATGAACATGATTAATATTAACATGATTAATATTAACATGATTAATATTAATATTAACATGATTAATATTAACATGATTAACATGAACATGATTAATATTAACATGATTAACATGAACATGATTAATATTAACATGATTAATATTAATATTAACATGATTAACATGATTAACATTAACATGATTAACATTAACATGATTAATATTAACATTAACATGATTAATATTAATATTAACATGAACATGATTAACATGAACATGATTAACATGAACATGATTAACATGAACATGATTAATATTAATATTAACATGATTAACATGAACATGATTAATATTAATATTAACATGATTAATATTAATATTAACATAATTAACATTAACATGATTAACATGAACATGATTAATATTAACATGATTAATATTAATATTAACATGATTAACATGATTAACATTAACATGATTAATATTAATATTAACATGATTAACATGATTAACATTAACATGATTAATATTAACATTAACATGATTAATATTAACATGATTAACATTAACATGATTAACATGAACATGATTAACATGAACATGATTAATATTAATATTAACATGATTAATATGAACATGATTAATATTAATATTAACATGATTAATATTAACATGATTAACATGAACATGATTAATATTAACATGATTAGTATGAACATGATTAATATTAACATGAACATGATTAATATTAATATTAACATGATTAACATGAACATGATTAACATTAACATGATTAACATTAACATGAACATGATTAATATTAACATGAACATGATTAACATTAACATGAACATGATTAATATTAACATGATTAGTATGAACATGATTAATATTAACATGAACATGATTAACATTAACATGAACATGATTAATATTAACATGATTAGTATGAACATGATTAATATTAACATGAACATGATTAATATTAATATTAACATGATTAACATGAACATGATTAACATTAACATGATTAACATTAACATGATTAACATTAACATGAACATGATTAATATTAACATGAACATGATTAACATTAACATGAACATGATTAATATTAACATGAACATGATTAACATGAACATGATTAACATGAACATTATTAATATTAACATGATTAACATGATTAACATTAACATGATTAATATTAACATTAACATGATTAATATTAATATTAACATTAACATGATTAACATTAACATGATTAACATGAACATGATTAATATTAATATTAACATGATTAATATTAACATGATTAACATGCACATGATTAACATGTACATGATTAATATTAATATTAACATGATTAACATGATTAACATGAACATGATTAATATTAATATTAACATGATTAACATGAACATGATTAATATTAACATGAACATGATTAATATTAATATTAACATAATTAACATTAACATTAACATGATTAACATGAACATGATTAATATTAACATGATTAATATTAATATTAACATGATTAACATTAACATGAACATGATTAATATTAACATGAACATGATTAACATTAACATGAACATGATTAATATTAACATGATTAGTATGAACATGATTAATATTAACATGAACATGATTAACATTAACATGAACATGATTAATATTAACATGATTAGTATGAACATGATTAATATTAACATGAACATGATTAATATTAATATTAACATGATTAACATGAACATGATTAACATTAACATGATTAACATTAACATGATTAACATTAACATGAACATGATTAATATTAACATGAACATGATTAACATTAACATGAACATGATTAATATTAACATGAACATGATTAACATGAACATGATTAACATGAACATTATTAATATTAACATGATTAACATGATTAACATTAACATGATTAATATTAACATTAACATGATTAATATTAACATGATTAACATTAACATGATTAACATTAACATGATTAACATGAACATGATTAATATTAATATTAACATGATTAATATAACATGATTAATATTAACATGATTAACATGAACATGATTAATATTAACATGATTAATATGAACATGATTAATATTAACATGAACATGATTAATATTAATATTAACATGATTAACATGAACATGAAAATTAACATGAACATGATTAATATTAATATTAACATAATTAACAAACAAACAAACAAACAATTAATATTAACATGATTAATATTAGATTAACATGAAACATGATTAACATTAACCATGATTAATACATTAACATGATTAATATTAATATTAACATTAACATGATTAATAAAAATTAACATGAACATGATTAACATGAACATGATTAACATGAACATGATTAATAACATGATTAATATGAACATGATTAATATTAATATTAACATGATTAATATTAACATGATTAACATGATTATGATTAATATTAACATGATTAACATGAACATGAT
>JACSYO010000518.1:0-61696 GCA_016806645.1 Ophiodon elongatus | reverse complement strand
GATGAACTAAAGATGAACTAAAGATGAACTAATGATGAACTAATGATGAACTAATGAACTAAAGATGAACTAAAGATGAACTAATGATGAACTAATGATGAACTAATGAACTAAAGATGAACTAATGATGAACTAATGATGAACTAATGAACTAAAGATGAACTAATGATGAACTAAAGATGAACTAAAGATGAACTAAAGATGAACTAAAGATGAACTAATAGTGAATAAAATGAACTAATGATGAACTAAAACAAAGATGAACTAAAAGATGAACTAAAGATGAACTAATGATGAACTAATGATGAACTAAAGATGAACTAAAGATGAACTAAAGATGAACTAATGATGAACTAAAGATGAACTAAAAAAACAAACAAAAACTAATGAACTAATGATGAACTAAAGATGAACTAATGATGAACTAAAGTGAACTAAAGATGAACTAATGATGAACTAAAGATGAACTAAAGATGAACTAAAGATGAACTAATGAACTAATGATGAACTAAAATGATGAACTAATGATGAACTAAAGATGAACAAAGATGAACTAATGATGAACTAAAGATGAACAAGATAAAGATGAACTAATGATGAACTAAAGATGAACTAATGATGAACTAAAGATGAACTAAAGATGAACTAATGATGAACTAAAGATGAACTAATGATGAACTAATGAACTAATGATGAACTAAAGATGAACTAATGATGAACTAATGAACTAATGATGAACTAAAGATGAACTAAAGATGAACTAATGATGAACTAATGATGAACTAAAGATGAACTAATGAACTAATGATGAACTAAAGATGAACTAAAGATGAACTAATGATGAACTAATGAACTAATGATGAACTAAAGATGAACTAAAGATGAACTAATGATGAACTAATGATGAACTAAAGATGAACTAATGATGAACTAATGAACTAATGATGAACTAAAGATGAACTAATGATGAACTAAAGATGAACTAAAGATGAACTAATGATGAACTAAAGATGAACTAATGATGAACTAATGAACTAATGATGAACTAAAGATGAACTAATGATGAACTAATGAACTAATGATGAACTAAAGATGAACTAAAGATGAACTAAAGATGAACTAATGAACAATGATGAACTAAAGATGAACTAAAGATGAACTAATGATGAACTAAAGATGAACTAAAGATGAACTAAAGATGAACTAAAGATGAACTAATGATGAACTAAAGATGAACTAAAGATGAACTAATGATGAACTAATGATGAACTAAAGATGAACTAATGATGAACTAATGAACTAATGATGAACTAAAGATGAACTAATGATGAACTAAAGATGAACTAATGATGAACTAATGATGAACTAAAGATGAACTAAAGATGAACTAATGATGAACTAATGATGAACTAAAGATGAACTAAAGATGAACTAAAGATGAACTAATGATGAACTAATGAACTAAAGATGAACTAAAGATGAACTAAAGATGAACTAATGATGAACTAAAGATGAACTAATGATGAACTAATGAATGAACTAATGATGAACTAAAGATGAACTAATGATGAACTAATGATGAACTAAAGATGAACTAATGATGAACTAAAGATGAACTAATGAACTAAAGATGAACTAATGATGAACTAATGATGAACTAAAGATGAACTAATGATGAACTAAAGATGAACTAAAGATGAACTAAAGATGAACTAATGATGAACTAAAGATGAACCCTAACCCCCCAAAAGAATAAAACGAGACAAAGACAAACTGGATTTCTAAAGACTTTATCCATTTCTAAACTTCTTCTCCTGATTAACGTACAAATCTTCCATAACAATTCATTCTAAGCAGCGATTGTTTAAGGACACATTGTTTGATAATAATAAATAACTAAGTAGATATTCTCCATTAACCCGTATAACTTATGGACATATTGTAAAGTTACTGTCCTCCCAACATTAACAATCAGAAACAAGAGTTTAAGGTGAAACCTAGCGGCTAACGGTGCTAACTGTTTAGTTCTTGATGATCTGATTATTAAATATAGAAAACCTTTCATGATTAAAAGTAAACAACTTCACTTTAGATTACAAATGTTTATTATTCAAGATGGTGACACGTGAATCAATTCATAGGCTACAATCTTTCAAACACATACAAATCTTTATTTTTTATTATTATAATAATTACTTTTTATCCAGATGATGAAATGTTTGTCAGCTGACCACTTCCTCCTGTCGTCAGCTGGTTTAGCTCCAATGCTAACTGCTGCTAACGCCTCCTTACTTTACTGTCTGAACTCAGTTCTGTGTTAAACAGCTCAATGATAATAATAATAATAATAATAATAATAATAATAATAATAATAATAATAATAATAATAATAATAATAATAATAATAATAATAAAGAAAGCCAACGATAGAAAGTTTCTGTTTTAAGCCGAAGCTAACGCTACACATCTGGTGGTTAGCATTAAATAAACGCTAACAAGTGCTTTGGAGTTGTTGGAGGTTCTTTTTTCATGGAAAGAAGCCATCAGTTTCCCCCAGATTACAGTCTTTGTGCTAAGCTAAGCTAGCAGTCGCCCCCTGCTTTCAGTCTTTGCACTAAGCTAGCAGTCACCCCCTGCTTTCAGTCTTTGTGCTAAGCTATCAGTCACCCCCTGCTTTCAGTCTTTGTGCTAAGCTATCAGTCACCCCCTGCTTTTAGTCTTTGTGCTAAGCTATCATTCACCCCCTGCTTTCAGTCTTTGTGCTAAGCTATCATTCACCCCCTGCTTTTAGTCTTTGTGCTAAGCTATCAGTCACCCCCTGCTTTTAGTCTTTGTGCTAAGCTATCAGTCACCCCCTGCTTTCAGTCTTTGTGCTAAGCTATCAGTCACCCCCTGCTTTCAGTCTTTGTGCTAAGCTAAGCTTTTCTGGACATCGTGCCTAATCAGAGACAGAAAACAAAAAGGAGTTTCCTTTGAACATTAAAGCGACAGAAGTAAAAAGTAAACCAATGAGAGAAGGTTACACTTGGAGTCGTCCCGTCTTCAGAGCTCAGGTTCAGTAAATAATGTGCACTATTGGACGGTTTACAGTTCTGTTACAATCCTCTAAATACAAAGCTTTTGTGTTTCCGTGTGTCGGAAGTGAGAGGCGGTGACAACGAACAGATTCATGGTAACGATCCTCATCATACATCTACACCTCAAGCTCTCTTCCGATTGGCCGAGGGAGCGTCAGACGGCCGACCTCGGCCGGTAGCGGAAGCGGACGTCGGAGGCCGGCAGCAGGATCCCCAGTCCGGCTCGGCCGGGGTCCAGCGTGGCTCTGGGCTGACCCTCCTCCAGCTGCAGGTCCATGTAGAGCAGCAGGAGGCTAAGGAACTGCTTGATCTCGTTGAGGGCGAAGTAGCGGCCGGGGCACATGGAGGAGCCGGATCCGAACGGCATCAGGTAGTACTTCAGCCGCTGGCCGTCCTTAAAGAAGTCCGTCTTCTCTCGGCCGTCGTGCACGAAGCGGTCCACACGGAACGACTGGTGGGAATAAATCAAGAGAGAAGTAGAGTCATTTTCTATAGACTTCTATACAACCAGAGGAGTCGCCCCCTGGTGGTCAGGAGAGAGAATGCAGCTTTAACACATGAAGCTTTGACTTCTATACAACCAGAGGAGTCGCCCCCTGGTGGTCAGGAGAGAATGCAGCTTTAACACATGAAGCTTTGACTTCTATACAACCAGAGGAGTCGCCCCCTGGTGGTCAGGAGAGAGAATGCAGCTTTAACACATGAAGCTTTGACTTCTATACAACCAGAGGAGTCGCCCCCTGGTGGTCAGGAGAGAGAATGCAGCTTTAACACATGAAGCTTTGACTTCACTTTAAAGAACTGATTTCATGTCACCATGGACTCAAACTCTGGAGTCAGAGGTGGCTGTACCTGTGGATCCTCGTAGATCTCGGGGTCCATGTGCATGGCCTGAGGGTAGAGGGCGATGAAGTCTCCTTTCCTGACGGCCACAGAGCGCTCGCCGTCCAGCCGCAGACTGAAGTCCTCCTGAGCGACGCGGATGTTCATGGAGGCCGAGGACAGACGGAGGCTCTCGTTGATGGCACTCTCTGTGGACGAAGGTCAGGTATTCATCTTATTCCTCTGAACACACCTCACTGCATCGTATCAGAACGGAGAGGACGTTTAAGGAGGCGGACGAACCCAGATACACCAGCTTCTCCAGCTGCTCCCGGTCGAGCGTCACATCCTGGTCCCTGCTGAACTGGACTCTGCTGAGTCTCAGGACGGACTGGAGCTCCTGGCGGACCACCTGCAGATCCTCAGGGTGACTCAACAGGTAGTACAGGGCCCAGAAGGAGGCAGGGATGGTGTTCCCCACGGACGCCCAGAGGATGGTCAGGTGATGAGCTGAGGAATATTAATATTTCACTGAGTGACTGAAATCTGAAGCTTCGTTGAAGCCGTTTATGTAGAAATAGAACGAAAAGAGTTTCAGCAAATGTTCTGTACTTGTATAGATCTTTTCTAGACCACTCAAAGCTCTTTAACTCTACATGACATCATTCACCCATTCACCCACTGATGGGAGGGGCTAAGGTGCCACTTGCCCATCAGGAGTAGATAACATTCATACACATTCATACACCGTAGAACAGCTACAGGAGACATCAGGGTTAAGTGTTTTGACCAAGGACACATGGAATCGAACCACCGATCCTCTGATTGGACGACTGTGGCTCACCACTGAGCCAGTCGTCCCTAAACGTGGTTAGTTGTGAACGAACGGGTCGACCTTCTCCGTTAGCGGTGCTGCTAACGTTACTAGCTCTCCTCCTGACCACGCCCACTTAGGAGACAGGAAGTGTGTACCGATACCTGCGGTTGAGGTACTAGAACTTGTTGACAGTTGGGACGTCCGTGTCGTTGTCTACCTGCTTTGTCGACGTCCTTCAGAGCCTCGTACTGGTCGAGCAGCTCCGACCGCGTCCTGATGAACAGCGAGGTGTCGGACCAGGACGATAGCTTGTGCGGCAGTAAGCAGTCGATCAGCTTGTCCCGGATGGCCTTGGTCCGGCCCAGCAGCCAGATGGGGATCTGAGCGATGAGCAGCGGGAACATGGTGTCGAACTGGACGAAGTCCCGCCTCACCCGGCTCATGTCGGCGTGGCGGCGGTTGGACGCCGGCCGGCCGAACATGGTGAGGAAGGTGGCCTCGAACATGACCGAGTTACAGAACTCGTATATGCTGACGCTCCTCCAGCCGCCATCCTCCCCCCTCTCCCCCTCCTTCCCCTCCTCTCCCCTCTCCTCCTCCTCCCCCGGCCGGTCGCCCAGGTGGTCCTGACGAAACACCAGCATGAGGTTACCCATCATGCTCTCTGTCAGGGGCGAGAGGCCGTCTCCCTGGAGGAGCTTGTAGACACGGTGGATCTGCTCGTGCATGCCGGGGAACTTCCCTCCGAGGACGGGCGGGTAGCCGAAGGTGTAGGGCGCCACCTTATCGGAGAACTCGTGGAAGTCCAGCTGGCGGCCGTGTCTGGTGATGCTGGGGTACAGCAACGGGTCCATGATGAAGGTCATGTATTTACCTGGTGGAGGACAGAACCACCACACCATCAGAGACCAGCAGCATCAACACCAGTAGTGTTGGTCCCTAGCATGAAGGGCTCCACTGGGGTCAGAGGTTAAATACCAACCTGCTATGTGAACCGTGAAAATGTCCCCAAACTTCTTCTTGTGTTCTTCTAGGAACTTGTGGGCGTCTCGTCCGAACTCCAGAGCTTTGCCCAAGAAGGGAATCCAGCCTCTGATGAGCGGAGGTTCACCTTCTCTCCTGTAGGGGGCAAGAGAAGTCATTCCACACACCGCTTCCTGTCTGTCTCCCTACCTACCTGTCTGTCTACCCGTACATCTACCTACCCGTATATATCTACCTACCCGTATGTACATCTACCTACCTGTACATATCTACCTACCCGTATATATTTACCTACCTGTATATATCTACCTACCTGTATATATCTACCTACCTGTATATATCTACTTACCCGTATATATCTACCCACCCGTATATATCTACCCACCCGTATATATCTACCTACCCGTATGTACATCTACCTACCCGTATATATCTACCTACCTGTATATATCTACCTACCCGTATATATCTACCTACCCGTATATATCTACCTACCCGTATGTACATCTACCTACCCGTATATATCTACCTACCCGTATATATTTACCTACCCGTATATATCTACCTACCCGTATGTACACCTACCTACCCGTATATATCTACTTACCCGTATATATCTACCTACCCGTATATATCTACCTACCCGTATGTACATCTACCTACCCGTATATATCTACCTACCGGTATATATCTACCTACCCGTATGTACATCTACCTACCCGTATATATCTACCTACCCGTATATATCTACCTACCCGTATATATCTACCTACCCGTATATATCTACCTACCCGTATGTACATCTACCTACCCGTATGTACATCTACCTACCCGTATATATCTACCTACCCGTATATATCTACCTACCCGTATATATCTACCTACCGGTATATATCTACCTACCCGTATATATATACCTACCCGTATATATATACCTACCCGTATATATCTACCTACCCGTATATATCTACCTACCCGTATGTACATCTACCTACCTGTATATATCTCCCTCCCGTCTCCCTCCCTCCCTCCCTCCCTCCCTGTCTGTCTGTCTGTCTGTCTGTCTGTCTGTCTGTCTGTCTCCGATCACAGGTCAGGAGTGTTTGCTCCTGAAGAACTCTGTGTTCAGGTCAAACTGCATCAAAAGAACATGTTGAGTTCATGAATGTATCTAAAATACTTCCTCAGAAGTACTTTGTAGTATATATTCTCTCTTTTAGTGGTAGAGTACAGGTAGAGTACAAAGTACCTGAAAAGGTAGATAACAGAGTACCTGAACATAGTACCTGAACAGGTAGTGAACAGAGTACCTGAACAGAGTACCTGAACATAGTACCTGAACATAGTACCTGAACAGGTAGTGAACAGAGTACCTGAACAGAGTCCCTGAACAGAGTACCTGAACAGGTAGTGAACAGAGTACCTGAACATAGTACCTGAACAGGTAGTGAACAGAGTACCTGAACAGGTAGAAAAGAGTACCTGAACAGGTAGAGAACAGAGTACCTGAACAGGTAGTGAACAGAGTACCTGAACAGGTAGAGAACAGAGTACCTGAACAGGTAGTGAACAGAGTACCTGAACAGGTAGAGAACAGAGTACCTGAACAGGTAGAGAACAGAGTACCTGAACAGGTAGAACAGAGTACCTGAACAGGTAGAACAGAGTACCTGAACAGGTAGTGAACAGAGTACCTGAACAGGTAGAGAACAGAGTACCTGAACAGGTAGAGAACAGAGTACCTGAACAGGTAGAGAACAGAGTACCTGAACAGGTAGAGAACAGAGTACCTGAACAGGTAGTGAATAGAGTACCTGAACAGGTAGAGAACAGAGTACCTGAACAGGTAGAGTACATTATTTTTGTGGGCGGAGCTACCAACACCATCCTGCCTTCAGACACAAAATGTAAACTCTCTGAAATCACTTTTTAGTTTTTCCATAAATTAGATGGTATTTGTTTAGTGAGTGACAGTGTGGTCTCCATGGTAACGTAGCTGTGACGGTGGGGGGCGTGGGCTTAGTCAAGAGTCAGTTGATTTATCAATTAAATTAATTTTCATCAGTTCGAACTTGAAGGGAAATCATATTTCAGGTCTGGAGATGTCAAATATTACCTCACATTTAAAATCTATGCCAATACTATAAGTTTCCATTAAAAAAGATATTATTTCTGATCTTAAATTATAGTTAATTACTTGTAATTTTAGTGGTACACCTTTAAATTACTGCCAATATCTGAAAATCTACAGACGTTTTATTTTTTTTATGAAAAAAAAAACTTTTTTCTGCGTTTCTCAGGTTGTTTAAATATCCACAAAATGAACATCTTCGATTTGAAGACGTCACATTAAACTTCATCAGAAGAAAATATATTATTAATAATAATAATAATAAGAAGAAGAAGAAGAAGACGAAGAAGGAGAAGAAGAAGAAGGAGGAGAAGGAGAAGAAGAAGAAGAAGAAGGAGAAGAAGAAGAAGAAGGAGAAGAAGAAGGAGAAGAAGGAGAAGAAGAAGAAGAAGAAGAAGGAGAAGGAGAAGAAGAAGGAGAAGAAGAAGAAGGAGGAGAAGAAGAAGGAGAAGAAGGAGAAGAAGAAGGAGAAGAAGAAGAAGGAGGAGAAGGAGAAGAAGAAGAAGGAGAAGAAGAAGAAGGAGGAGAAGGAGAAGAAGGAGGAGAAGAAGAAGAAGGAGGAGGAGAAGGAGAAGAAGAAGAAGGAGGAGAAGGAGAAGAAGAAGGAGAAGAAGAAGAAGGAGGAGAAGAAGGAGAAGAAGAAGGAGAAGAAGAAGAAGGAGGAGAAGAAGGAGAAGAAGAAGGAGAAGAAGGAGAAGAAGAAGGAGGAGAAGCAGCAGCTTCGGTTGTGAACCGCTGAGTTAATTAAAGGGTTAATTCTGGTTATTCAAAGTAACTTTGAACAGACTTCACAGTCCACTGGTGATAAAACACAGTACATTCACTAAAGTACACAGGTATTAGTACTTCCTGTAGATCCTTTACTGCAGTAAAAGTACTATAATTACAGTGAGATGTAGTAGAATTATAAAGTAGTATATATACAGTGAGATGTAGAAGTATAAAGTAGTATATTTACAGTGAGATGTAGTAGAAGTATGCAGTAGTACATGGACAGTGAGCTGTAGTAGAAGTATGCAGTAGTACATGGACAGTGAGCTGTAGTAGAAGTATGCAGTAGTACATGGACAGTGAGCTGCACTCGCAGTATGAAGTATAAAGTACTCCATGTCTCAGGAGAGTACACAGACCTGGTCCTGGAGCGCAGGGCGCGCAGCAGCAGCAGCAGCAGGCCGAGTAGCAGCAGCAGCAGCGGGGACATGTTGATGCTTCTGTCCGGGGACATGTACGCGCTCACTGCAGCAGGCGTCAATACACACGCACACGCACCACATCCGGTCACGGCCTTCAAAATAAGATCCCTTTAGTTTGATGAGACTATTTTATGTCCAAACGTCCGAGCCACTGGATTACACATATTAATACACATTCAATAATATGTTGCTGATACTGACGTCACCTCATGAGTCCCTTAGTTTGATAGCTTTGTACAGTTATTCTGTCTGTCTGTATAATATTTCAGTTAATGTGGATTATTTAGGTTTTTTATTGCATATTTTATATATTTGTTTTGAACTTGTTTCTTTTTACTAAGTCTCTTGTTTACATGTCACACTCTGCTGCTGTAATCATGTAAATGTATAATAATAAAGGTTTATCTGATCTCATCTTTAACAAAGTCAGCTTTGGGACTTTTTACACTTTACTAAACACCACATGTTGTATTTGATAGACCTGAGTACAGTTACATGCTCCACCTATTCCATCAGTATCTCTTCACTGCGTCCTCAGACCGGCCGACACGGGTGTTTAGGGGCTTTTATTGTGAAGGCCAAGCATCTTAACTTCCGGCCCCGTGTCTGGCTGCAGACTCGCCTCGTCTCTGCGCAGACTCGCGATGTCCCGAAAGTCTCAATCAGATCAATAAATGAAGCTGTTCGATTTGATGTTCGACGTGACGTCATTAGATTAGATCATTAGATAATGAACCTTTGTGATGTTTGTGTGAGAGTTCATGTCATTAACTATGAATGTAATATGAATGTAATGGAGCCTCACATTCCTTTCTTCAAATAGCAGCAAGTCCTGCAGAAGGTCCTCAGGGCCCCCCCCCTGGCCCAGGCACTGGCCCCGCCCCCCGCACTGGGCACCGCGGTCCTTTATTATGTCGACTTGTGCATCTTTGGTTATTGTGTTTATCGTAATTTCAGCCTAAATATTAAGATATAAAACATGAAGGAGTCAAAATTAACTGAAAGTATCTGTCAACATTTTTATTCTCTCAACAGACTTGAAGGAATCATCACAACAGAACGAGGAGGAGGAGGAGAAGGAGGAAGAATGATGAGGAAGAGGAGGAGGAGGAATGATGATGAGGAGGAGGAGGAATGATGATGATGAGGAAGAGGAGGAGGAGGAGGAATGATGATGAGGAGGAGGAATGATGATGATGAGGAGGAGGAATGATGAGGAAGAGGAGGAATGATGATGATGAGGAGGAGGAATGATGATGATGAGGAGGAGGAATGATGATGATGAGGAAGAGGAGGAGGAGGAAGAGGAGGAGGAGGAGGAGGAGGAATGATGATGCTGATGAGGAGGAGGAGGAGGAATGATGATGCTGATGAGGAGGAATGATGATGATGATGAGGAGGATGATGAGGAGGATGGGTTTCAGGGACTCAAAAACCAGGATTTCAATAGAAATCAAAAAATGATAATACAAAATAATACATCTGAATTATTCCACTTGAATAAAACCTGAGTTCAGATCAGTTCATAGTGATTAAATATTAAGACTTCAGTAATGCAACAGCTCAGAAGGGCAACAGTTACCATAGCGACCCGAATGTAGGACGACCATCTTGGATTTCAGTTTATAGCAGACAGTTACATATGTAACTAAGGGTCTATGAATTCTAGTTACATATGTAACTAAGGGTCTATGAATTCTACAGTTACATATGTAACTAAGGGTCTATGAATTCTACAGTTACATATGTAACTAAGGGTCTATGAATTCTACAGTTACATATGTAACTAAGGGTCTATGAATTCTACAGTTACATATGTAACTAAGGGTCTATGAATTCTACAGTTACATATGTAACTAAGGTTCTATGAGTTCTACAGTTACATATGTAACTAAGGGTCTATGAATTCTACAGTTACATATGTAACTAAGGGTCTATGAATTCTACAGTTACATATGTAACTAAGGTTCTATGAGTTCTACAGTTACATATGTAACTAAGGGTCTATGAATTCTACAGTTACATATGTAACTAAGGGTCTATGAATTCTACAGTTACATATGTAACTAAGGTTCTATGAGTTCTACAGTTACATATGTAACTAAGGGTCTATGAATTCTACAGTTACATATGTAACTAAGGGTCTATGAATTCTACAGTTACATATGTAACTAAGGTTCTATGAGTTCTACAGTTACATATGTAACTAAGGGTCTATGAATTCTACAGTTACATATGTAACTAAGGTTCTATGAGTTCTACAGTTACATATGTAACTACAGTTGTCTGAGCCTTTAAAGAGTATCTGTTACTTTAAGAGTGTTGCATTGTGGGTTGATTGCAGCTAAATGTTGCTAGGCTAGCGGTGCGTTTACTGGAGTCAATCAATCCCCAAATGTTTTTCAATGGTTTGGAAAATAAATTAACGAGTGATGTTTTAACCACAGAAACACAATCAAAGTCTTTTCTGTGATGAAAAACTACAAAGACCAGCAGGTTGAACTTTATCATGATTATTGTAGTACTTTTCTGGTTTGTTTTGTATGAATGTAGTGTATGAGAGGTTAAACATACCGTGTAGAGTTTATAAGGAACAAAGTTTTTATGAACTTTATGATATTTCTGCCCACGGCTTCGTGTTATTCCACTGACTGATTGTTGGTGGCAACAATTCACCAGATAAAAGCAAACAAAGCAGATTTAAAAACTGAAAGTTACAAATGTTTTATTAGGAAGGATTCAGATTTTCAGAAGAAAACTGGTCCTTTAAATATTGTTGAATCTGGTTGCTCCTGTTCAAACTGAATCGGAGTCGTCTTATATTCGGGTCAATACTTCTCCATCTGACAACCGGCAACGGTGATGGTGTAGGCGGAGCTATGAGCACACCAACACAGCAGCATCACATCAGGACAGTAGAAATGTGAATAGACATAAACACTTCTGCAATAAAATTAAATTACAAGAAACTAATCATGGGATTTACTTCTGTGAAATAAATAACAATAAACCAGTTTCTTTTGTCTTTAAGAAGGCATCAAAAAAGAAATTATCACCAACGTGCTTTAAAAATGGAAATAAATAGTTTCATAATAAATAGTTCTGAAGCTCAGACTGTTTTCTACTCTATTTAAAATCATCAACTTCAAATAAAACTGTGCAAAACACTCACAAAACTTCAGCCGTCCACCTTCTGACATCAACAAGACAAAAAAAAGAAAGACCACCATGATTGTTCAGTGTAAAGACATTCATACAAGGCCACCAGGTCCCGAGAGCTCACGACCTCTGTTGGGTTAGCTGCAGCTAACGAGTGAGCGGTTAGCTGCAGCTAACGAGTGAGCGGTTAGCTGCAGCTAACGAGTGAGCGGTTAGCTGCAGCTAACGAGTGAGCGGTTAGCTGCAGCTCGCGGGTAACGAGTGAGCGGTTAGCTGCAGCTCACGGCTAACGAGTGAGCGGTTAGCTGCAGCTCACGGCTAACGAGTGAGCGGTTAGCTGCAGCTCACGGGTAACGAGTGAGCGGTTAGCTGCAGCTAACGGGTAACGAGTGAGCGGTTAGCTGCAGCTAACGGGTAACGAGTGAGGGTTAGCTGCAGCTAACGAGTGAGCGGTTAGCTGCAGCTAACGAGTGAGCGGTTAGCTGCAGCTAACGGGTAACGAGTGAGCGGTTAGCTGCAGCTAACGGGTAACGAGTGAGCGGTTAGCTGCAGCTAACGGGTAACGAGTGAGCGGTTAGCTGCAGCTCGCGGCTAACGAGTGAGCTCACGGGTAACGAGTGAGGGTTAGCTGCAGCTAACGGGTAACGAGTGAGGGTTAGCTGCAGCTCATGGGTAATGAGTGAGGGTTAGCTGCAGCTAACGGGTGAGCGGTTAGCTGCAGCTAACGGGTAACGAGTGAGCGGTTAGCTGCAGCTAACGGGTAACGAGTGAGGGTTAGCTGCAGCTAACGAGTGAGCGGTTAGCTGCAGCTAACGAGTGAGCGGTTAGCTGCAGCTAACGGGTAACAAGTGAGCGGTTAGCTGCAGCTAACGGGTAACGAGTGAGGGTTAGCTGCAGCTAACGAGTGAGCAGTTAGCTGCAGCTAACGAGTGAGCGGTTAGCTGCAGCTAACGGGTAACAAGTGAGCGGTTAGCTGCAGCTCACGGCTAACGAGTGAGCGGTTAGCTGCAGCTCACGGCTAACGAGTGAGCGGTTAGCTGCAGCTAACGGGTAACGAGTGAGCGGTTAGCTGCAGCTAACGGGTAACGAGTGAGGGTTAGCTGCAGCTAACGAGTGAGCGGTTAGCTGCAGCTAACGGGTAACGAGTGAGCGGTTAGCTGCAGCTAACGGGTAACGAGTGAGCGGTTAGCTGCAGCTCATGGGTAACGAGTGAGCGGTTAGCTGCAGCTCACGGCTAACGAGTGAGCGGTTACCTGCAGCTCACAGTGAGCGGTTAGCTGCAGCTCGCGGCTAACGAGTGAGCGGTTACCTGCAGCTAACGAGTGAGCGGTTAGCTGCAGCTAACGGGTAACAAGTGAGCGGTTAGCTGCAGCTCACGGCTAACGAGTGAGCGGTTAGCTGCAGCTCACCAGCTCACGGCTAACGAGTGAGGGTTAGCTGCAGCTAACGGGTAACAGTGAGCGGTTACTGCAGCTAACGGTAACGAGTGAGGGTTAGCTGCAGCTAACGAGTGAGCGGTTAGCTGCAGTAACGAGTGAGCGGTTAGCTGCAGCTAACGGTAAAGCATGGGTAACGAGTGAGCGGTTAGCTGCAGCTCACGGCTAACGAGTGAGCGGTTACCTGCAGCTCGCGGGTAACGAGTGAGCGGTTAGCTGCAGCTCGCGGCTAACGAGTGAGCGGTTACCTGCAGCTAACGAGTGAGCGGTTAGCTGCAGCTAACGGGTAACAAGTGAGCGGTTAGCTGCAGCTCACGGCTAACGAGTGAGCGGTTAGCTGCAGCTCACGGCTAACGAGTGAGCGGTTAGCTGCAGCTCACGGCTAACGAGTGAGCGGTTAGCTGCAGCTAACGGGTAACGAGTGAGCGGTTAGCTGCAGCTAACGGGTAACGAGTGAGCGGTTAGCTGCAGCTAACGGGTAACGAGTGAGCGGTTAGCTGCAGCTAACGGGTAACAAGTGAGCGGTTAGCTGCAGCTCACGGGTAACGAGTGAGCGGTTAGCTGCAGCTAACGGGTAACGAGTGAGCGGTTAGCTGCAGCTAACGGGTAACGAGTGAGCGGTTAGCTGCAGCTAACGGGTAACGAGTGAGCGGTTAGCTGCAGCTAACGGGTAACGAGTGAGGGTTAGCTGCAGCTAACAAGTGAGCGGTTAGCTGCAGCTAACGGGTAACAAGTGAGCGGTTAGCTGCAGCTAACGGGTAACGAGTGAGGGTTAGCTGCAGCTAACGAGTGAGCGGTTAGCTGCAGCTAACGGGTAACGAGTGAGCGGTTAGCTGCAGCTAACGGGTAACGAGTGAGCGGTTAGCTGCAGCTAACGGGTAACGAGTGAGCGGTTAGCTGCAGCTCGCGGCTAACGAGTGAGCTCACGGGTAACGAGTGAGGGTTAGCTGCAGCTAACGGGTAACGAGTGAGGGTTAGCTGCAGCTCATGGGTAATGAGTGAGGGTTAGCTGCAGCTAACGGGTGAGCGGTTAGCTGCAGCTAACGGGTAACGAGTGAGCGGTTAGCTGCAGCTAACGGGTAACGAGTGAGGGTTAGCTGCAGCTAACGAGTGAGCGGTTAGCTGCAGCTAACGAGTGAGCGGTTAGCTGCAGCTAACGGGTAACAAGTGAGCGGTTAGCTGCAGCTAACGGGTAACGAGTGAGGGTTAGCTGCAGCTAACGAGTGAGCAGTTAGCTGCAGCTAACGAGTGAGCGGTTAGCTGCAGCTAACGGGTAACAAGTGAGCGGTTAGCTGCAGCTCACGGCTAACGAGTGAGCGGTTAGCTGCAGCTCACGGCTAACGAGTGAGCGGTTAGCTGCAGCTAACGGGTAACGAGTGAGCGGTTAGCTGCAGCTAACGGGTAACGAGTGAGGGTTAGCTGCAGCTAACGAGTGAGCGGTTAGCTGCAGCTAACGGGTAACGAGTGAGCGGTTAGCTGCAGCTAACGGGTAACGAGTGAGCGGTTAGCTGCAGCTCATGGGTAACGAGTGAGCGGTTAGCTGCAGCTCACGGCTAACGAGTGAGCGGTTACCTGCAGCTCGCGGGTAACGAGTGAGCGGTTAGCTGCAGCTCGCGGCTAACGAGTGAGCGGTTACCTGCAGCTAACGAGTGAGCGGTTAGCTGCAGCTAACGGGTAACAAGTGAGCGGTTAGCTGCAGCTCACGGCTAACGAGTGAGCGGTTAGCTGCAGCTCACGGCTAACGAGTGAGCGGTTAGCTGCAGCTCACGGCTAACGAGTGAGCGGTTAGCTGCAGCTAACGGGTAACGAGTGAGCGGTTAGCTGCAGCTAACGGGTAACGAGTGAGCGGTTAGCTGCAGCTAACGGGTAACGAGTGAGCGGTTAGCTGCAGCTAACGGGTAACAAGTGAGCGGTTAGCTGCAGCTAACGGGTAACGAGTGAGCGGTTAGCTGCAGCTAACGGGTAACGAGTGAGCGGTTAGCTGCAGCTAACGGGTAACGAGTGAGCGGTTAGCTGCAGCTAACGGGTAACGAGTGAGCGGTTAGCTGCAGCTAACGGGTAACGAGTGAGCGGTTGCCAGCTGCAGTGCGTCATAACGACGAGTGAGGGTTAGCTGCAGCAACAAGTGAGGTTAGCTGCAGCGGGTAACAAGTGAGCGGTTAGCTGCAGCTAACGGGTAACGAGTGAGCGGTTAGCTGCAGCTCACGGGTAACGAGTGAGCGGTTAGCTGCAGCTCACGGCTAACGAGTGAGCGGTTAGCTGCAGCTCACGGGTAACGAGTGAGCGGTTAGCTGCAGCTCACGGCTAACGAGTGAGCGGTTAGCTGCAGCTAACGGGTAACGAGTGAGGGTTAGCTGCAGCTAACGGGTAACGAGTGAGGGTTAGCTGCAGCCTAACGGGTAACAGTGAGGTTAGCTGCAGCTAACGGGTAACGAGTGAGGGTTAGCTGCAGCTAACGGGTAACGAGTGAGGGTTAGCTGCAGCTAACGGGTAACGAGCGAGCGGTTAGCTGCAGCTAACGGGTAACGAGCGAGGGTTAGCTGCAGCTCACGGGTAACGAGTGAGCGGTTAGCTGCAGCTCACGGGTAACGAGTGAGCGGTTAGCTGCAGCTCACGGCTAACGAGTTGTCACATGTCACCAGGAGAGATGTCCACAACCAGGACACTTAAAACAAATGTGACGTCACTGTTTAGTGAAACCAACCAGTTAGGTGGTAGAGGACGAGGACTTAAAGGTTTTCTATTGGTTTCCACTGACTGAGGCCATGAAACGCCTCAGTCTACAGAGGGTTGGGCATTCGACTGAGCGATTGCAGCCTCAGAGGAAGCGAAAGCGCCGCTCCTTTAAAACACGTCGAGCTGCAGCTCAGATAAATAAGGATAAAAAGGCCGAAGGAAGGGAGGGCCGTCCTGTTCAGTCCTCTCGTTCACGTCGCTGCAGGACACTTCCTGTCTGTTAAGACAATTTGGTTTAGAACAGATGGACCCGTTTACAGAGAGAACGTGGTCTCACAGAAACCTCAGACTGAAAACACAATCCCGTTATTTGTTGTCGTGATCCGCTGTAACAGCGTTAAAGTGCTGCACGTTTCCGTGTCTACACTCACTGCTGGAGGATCCGTCTCAGGCTTCGTCTCCCCGGCTGAGACGGACAGCGGGGACATTTGGGTTGTTCGACGAGGCGGGAGGTTGACCGGAGGGTCACCAGTAGAAGGAGCGGGAAAGGAAGTTGGTGGCAGCTCCCAGCCAGCTGTTCCCGTCCTGGCCGGAACCCACGCGGCTCACCGCCTTGTCGGGCTCCTGAGATGGACTCTCTTCCTCCGGCAGGTAGTCCGGCAGGTCCACGTTGTGCTCCAGCTCCGTCGAACCGTCCTCCGCCAACGGGATCAAAACCTGGAGACGACAACTTTGGTTGAACTTGAGTGGTTCTGTGAATGATCTCCTGCTGACGGAGTCCCACAGGGTAGTCTGCTGGGTCCTCTGGTGGTTCTCTACTCTCGTTAGGACAAAGACCTCCTCACGATGGGTCTGATAACACGTCGGTTAGCAGGACACAGTTAAAGACGGTTCATCTTTACCGACTCATCTGGGACTTTTAAAGTGATTTCCTACATAAGAGATTCTGGAAAGAATTCTTCAGCCCAAAATGCCCATGAAGCTCATAAACACTGAACATTAATAAAGACTTCAAAATGTCTTCATCTGCTTACAACTACAGTATTGTGTGTTACAAACCATTTATTAAGTGCTGATACGCTGATTATAAAGTTAAGCTCAGTTAATGGATCTATTTTAAGCGAGTGGAGTGAAGCCTGACCTCCTCCCCGTCCTCGGCGGTCACCACCTGCTGAGCCTTCATCACCTGAGTGGACGCGATCGCAGACGCCAGAGCCTGAAAAACAATCATTTAATACGGTGCATGAATATACCATTTGAACCCAACAATACATGAAGCAACCGCAACATTAAGCTGCTTCTGTTTCATCTTTGAGGTCAGAAGTCTGGTCTTCCTCTAGTGGAGCTGGATCTCACAGTGATGAAGACGAAGAGCCGAATACTTCAAAGCTTCTTTCTAACGTTTGAATGCTGAGCAGCCTTTCTACGCATGTTGTGAAGTAGAGTTGAGACCAGAAGAGCCGAGGAATGAATATACTGGACTATACCATCAGGCCAGGGAACACAGCGTTTATTAAGACATTAGAATAATCTACGAGTTGATTTTGCATTCATGAATTGTGATTTGATAACCAAAGTGTAATATGTAATGACTAAAAGCTCTGAACGGTTGGAAGCTGTTGAAATGTTTCCATTTAAAGAAAGTAGTCCTGAGAGTTCAGAGAAGTAGAGAAGTGTACTCATGGTTGTAAAAAGTTAAGTACTACTGTGTGCATAACATCAATATAGTTCTGAACGCTTATTCTGGTTCCTAGTCCACTACAGACCCTTAGAGCTTAAATCAGTTATTCTAGTTCCTAGTCCACTATAGACCCTTAGAGCTTAAATCAGTTATTCTAGTTCCTAGTCCACTATAGACCCTTAGAGCTTAAATCAGTTATTCTAGTTCCTAGTCCACTATAGACCCTTAGAGCTTAAATCAGTTATTCTAGTTCCTAGTCCACTATAGACCCATAGAGCTTTAAAGAACCACAATAACACAAACGTCTATCGAAGACGTCATCAATAGGACAACAGGCATTCAGAGCCTCAAGAGGAGTACCGCCTCACCTCGGCCTTCAGGTCCGATCGGATCCGGACAATGCATCTCCTCACGCTCATCTGGAAGGTGAAGCTGATGACGCCTCTGATCTTCAGCAGAGCCTCCTCACACTGACTCCTCCGACCCTGAGGGGACAGCAAGAGGCTCAGTCAGAGCAGTGAGCCTAGTGGGCTACATGGTGGTCTCACCGGGCCCGGTGGCCCCACCAGGCCCAGTACTGAGTTCTTTGGACCATGAATGAATGAAGTCCCGCTCACATAGTCGTCCAGTCCGTCGATGTGGAGGATCACGGTCTTGGCCCTCTTGTTGCTGACCCCCATGAAGAACTGGGCCTTACGCCGGCTGCTGACGGTCTCCTCCGCCGGCTCGGTGCCGCCGCAGGACGCCTGCAGGAGCTCGTAGATCTCAGACGCCAGCAGCTTGGTCTCTCCGGGGGTCGTGGACCTGGAGGACCAGGACCCGAGGAGAGAATCCTGATTAACGTCAGACCCTCCAGGTTCACAGGACTTTCTACCAAGTTACTCACGAACAGGACTCACTTCTGCACGACGCTCTGGAGGCTCAGCAGCATCCCCAGCTCCCCCTTCAGCTTCTCCTGGTTGGCTCGGCATTCTGCCAGGTACCGGATCGCCTGGGATCAACAACCAATCACAGTTAGTCTGATGGCGGAGGGGGTGGAGCCACTGAAGGGTCTGTCAGTGCTGAGGCGGCTCACCAGGAGGGCGGCGTAGACCACCTGAGGGTTGGGGTTGTCCAGGAACAGGATGAGGCCCGGCAGGCAGCCCTGGTCCTGGACGATGGCCCTGCGGTTCATGGGGTCCGCCGCCAGGTCCCTCAGCTGGGTGACGACGAGCAGGGCGTCCGGCTCCGCACTCATGGCCGCCGCTCACTCCTCCATGCAAGACCCAATGGAGGACGGCTGCAACAACACATTCACACCAGCTGAGTCCAGGTTTCAGGCCCCGACAAGGGCGGGGTCTCAGGCCCCGACAAGGGCCCCCCCACGAGGGCAGGGCCACGGGGCTCCAAGGGGCCCCCCCACGAGGGCGGGGCCAGAAGAGATGATGTGTTGATGAGTTCCTCAACCAAAACAGGACTCTTAGCCTTATTATTATTATCATTATTATCATAATTAACATTATTATTATCATAATTAACATGATTATCATAATTATTATTACCATTATGATTATTGTAACAATATTATAATTATCATAATTAATAACATTATTAACACTATCATTATTGTTATTATTATTGTTGTTGTTATCATCATCATCATCATTATTATTATTATTAGGGCGTGACTGAGTCGGTTAAACACGTGACAACATTATCTCTAAACCCTTTGATAGACAGATGTCAGCATCAGCTCCGGGAGCGGGGTGGGGCCGCAGCCCCAGCCCGCTCCTCAGGCGCTGTCTGTCGGGTTAGAGCCGCCGGGAGCGCTCACCTGTGTACCGGCACCGCGCGGCAGGCTGACGGTACCTGTCCGGTGGCGTCTCTTCCCGCGCTAGCAGCGACAGGCTGACGGTACCTGTCCGGTGGCGTCTCTTCCCGCGCTAGCAGCGGCAGGCTGACGGTACCTGTCCGGTGGCGTCTCTTCCCGCGCTAGCAGCGGCAGCTGGAGGCGGACAGCCTGATTAAATACAGACGTTTGTAGAGTAAACACACGGCGCGACCTACTGAAAGTACTTCCTGCTGGGATGCGACCACGTGACAACATATGGGTCCGTGATTGGACGGCTAGCCACGTGTCAACATGTAGGCCCGTGATTGGACGGCTGGCCTGCTGACCAATGAGCTGCTTTAAAGGGCCACGCGCTGCAGCTGCTCTGTAGGATCATTCCTGATCCGAGAGACGGCTGGGGCTGGCAGGAGGGACGTCATCGGTGTGCGACGAATCCAGAGGAAGTTTGTTGGAAAGTTGGTGGACTTCGAGAGGAGAGCAGAATTTTGCGGTTGAGCAACAACTGTACTGTGAATGCAGATAACATGGTGATAGTTCAGATGTGAGAGAGATAATATGCCATGGCAAGAAGTTACCAAAAAGAGGAGAGACTGGAGCGATAGCTCTGGCCACTCTGGAAATGATTTTGGTGAGGAGACTAAAAAAAGTGAAGGCTAATAGATCAAGTGTGAGGAAAGAGGATGATACAGCTGAATGGAAAGTAGTGATTGCATTTAATGAATGAAGAGGCTCATTATCATCCGTTAAAACTGACCAAAGCAATAGAAAAGGAAATAGGAAAGATTAAGTTTGCCAAGTTTTTAAGCAACAGGTGACTATTGATCTTTGCTACAGATCAAAGGCAAAGGGAGAAGATCCTCAAAGGGAGAAGATCCTCAGAGGGAGAAGATCCTCAGAGGGAGAAGATCCTCAGAGGGAGAAGATCCTCAGAGGGAGAAGATCCTCAGAGGGGGAAGATCCTCAGAGGGAGAAGATCCTCAGAGGGGGAAGATCCTCAGAGCTGAAACTTTGAATGGAGAAAGGATCAGCAGTCCTGTTCCAAAGCTGAGAGGTGTTCTACAGGATGTGTCAGTGTCCATAGATGAGATCATGCAGGAGGTGAAAGGAGGGAAGATAGCGAAAGCTTCCAGACTTCAAATAAATCGAAATGGAAAGAAAACTGATAGCCTATCAGTGCTGCTTGAGTTTGAAAAGGTCTTATCCAAGAAAATAGGATATATGAGCTATGATGTAAAAGAGTTTATTCCAGCTCCGTTAAGATGCTTCAAGAGTCAAAGAATGGGACAACCGGCAACGTAAGGGGAGCAGAGACGTGCACGACGTGGAGGCGAGCACGAGTACGGAAAATGTGGTCAAAATGTAAAAATGAAATGCTGTAACGGTGGAGGTGAACACAGCGCTGCTTTTGGAGGATGCTCAGTTCAAATGCAGTGCAGAAATATAAAATACTCAATCGAGTGTCTTAAAAGATGAAGGAAAATGATAAAGTTACTTCCAGGGAAACTCCCATGAATGAAGCTGTGAATAGACGACCCCCTGTGACCTTCCCCGGCCCCCAATCAGAGTTAAATCATACATAAAAGAGATAAATGAGGACTCGCTAATTGTTGATAAAATGTGTTTTGTGGCCTTCATCTGCAAAACTATGAATTTGGCAATTCAACAAAAGAAAAAAAGTGACCGAAATGAAGAGGATCGTAGAGCAGCCATAGAGATGCTGGGGATTACAGAAGCTATGGCTGCTTTGATTCATAAGAGGTTAAATCCTCCCAACTACGATGGACCGGCTCCAGGTGGTTAACCTCCTAATGGTGTTGCATAATGCCAGAAGTATAACTGCAAAAGAATTCAAGAAGCTTGTGGCTGATCTGAAAGATATGCCACAAGTTATTTGCATTCAAGAAACTTTGCTAAATCCACAGTTGGATGTTTGTCATTTCAGGATCCAGCGCCGTCAGGTGTGATCGAGCTGGAGAACAAGGTGGGGGTGTAACAGTTATTAAGGATACCTTAGCATATAGGAAGATTAAGGTTCCAGAGCAGTATGAATGTGTTATGATACAAGTATGCAGTCCCAGAGGAGATATCAAGGTAGTGAACTTTTATAATCCTTGTAAAAAGCTGTCTATGGAAATGTTTCACGAGATATCAGGAAATATTGGAAAAACAGAAATTTGGTGTGGTGATTTTAATGCTCATAATTCATTATGGGGAAGTGAGGGTACTGATATCAACGGAGGGGTAGTTAAAGAATTTATAGAGGAAAGATCATTAGTTTCTTAATGATGGAAGAGGCACTAGAGGAGATTCAGTATCCTGCTTAGATCTTACCGTCGTCTCAGGAGATATGAGTAATTTGTGTGAATGGAATATAATGAAGGACTCTAACATAGGGAGTGATCATTATCCAATATTATGCTCATTAAATTGTAGTATATTTACACAGAAGGGTAATACAACAGAAAGATGGTGGGCGATGATCAAAAAGATGAGTGGGAAAACAAAATCTGTTATCATCCCAGTTTTGATAGACGGAGAATATCAGGCAATTACAAATAAGGAGAAAGCTGCGTTATTGGGGAAGAAGTTTGCAAATGTTCACAGCGGAAGTCATTTATATGAGAGGGGTTAGATGGGGTTAGAGGGGGTTAGATGGGTTAGAGGGGGTTAGATGGGGTTAGATGGGGTTAGAGGGGGTTAGATGGGTTAGAGGGGGTTAGATGGGGTTAGATGGGGTTAGAGGGGGTTAGATGGGTTAGAGGGGGTTAGATGAGTTAGATGGGGTTAGAGGGGTTAGATGGGGTTAGATGGGTTAGATGGGGTTAGATGAGTTAGATGGGGTTAGAGGGGTTAGATGGGTTAGATGGGGTTAGATGAGTTAGATGGGGTTAGAGGGGTTAGATAAAAAAGGGGTTAGATTGGTTAGATGGGGTTAGATGAGTTAGATGGGGTTAGAGGGGTTAGATGGGTTAGCAGAGAAGAGATGAAATGTTAGCAGAACATACAGAAGTTAACAAGGTCAATGAAGGGACACCTCTTGATAGTTTAGTAGTAGTTTACAATCCAGGAGCTGAAGCAGCAATCGAGGGGAGTGGGGATGTGCAAGCTCACTTGTGCAAGTGGATGGAAAAGATAATCACGCGCAGATTAACTTATTTTTTAGAGCAAAGGGGCTTGCTTAATAAATCTCAGAATGGGTTTTGTAAAGGTAGATCAACAATTGACGCTTTAATAAAAGTTAGCAATGAGGCAGAGAAAGCAATAAGTATGAAGGAGATTATGGCTATAGTTTATTTTGATATAGAGAAAGCATATAACTCCATGTGGAGAGAGGGCCTGTTGATTAAAATGAATAAATTGGGTATTGGTGGAAGGATGTATAACTGGATATTGGATTTCTTGTCTAGCAGATCATTCAAGGTAAAAGTTGGAGATGCTGTCAGATGAATTTCATATTGTAAATGGGATTCCGCAAGGTAGTGTTATTAGCCCTATACTATTTAATATTATGATTAATGACATCTTTATGGATATTGGAAGAGATATTGGCTCCTTGCTTTATGCTGATGATGGGGCGATATGGAAAAGGGGAAAGAATATTGGTCATGTGATCAGTAGCATCCAAAAGGCTATAGTTAATGTGGAAAAGTGGTCATGTGACTGGGTTTAAGATGTCAGTTGCTAAGTCTTGCTACATGCTATTTACCAGAAAGAGAAATATAAACAATATGAATCTGAAATTATATGGACAAAGTATGGCGAGGGTGGCAGAGTTTAAATACTTAGGCTTGTGGTTTGTGGAGAACTCGTATTAAGCATATTGAAACTAAATGTAAAAAGGTGATCAATGTTATGAGAGCAGTTTCTGGTCATGAATGGGGTGCAGAGAAACGGTCACTACGGGATATCTATAGGGCCATTATACGATCATGTATAGGTTATGGGTGTATGGTGTATGGAGCAGCTGCTAAGAGTACATGAGGTCTATTAGATAGAGTTCAGAGCTCTAAGACTTCGCATGGGTGCAATTAAATCTACCACAAACAACGCACTTCTGCTGGAAGCTGACGAACGGCCTTTAAGCTTAAGACGTGTTAAACTAGCTCTGGCAGATTGGGGGAAGCTAAAGGGATCTGGATCTGGATCTGGATCTGGAGAGGAACTTCCTGCAAGAAATGTGCTGCATGAATGCTGGGAATACACCCAAAAGAAAGGAAAGGGTTTGGGTGGAGTGTCAGTAGTCAAAGAGTACGGATTACATGGGTATGAGTATGGTCCCAATGGAACGTGGGGAAATGTTCCTCCGTGGATTTTACCAGCTAACAATCTGGATTTGACTCCTAGATCAGAGGAACAAATGGGTGGGGAAAACTTGTGACATCAGACTCAAGAATACATTAACAATACGTATTCTAACTATCTGCAAATATATACTGATGGATCGAAAGACAACGGGAATGGACACGTGGGATCAGGGTATTCATAACAGAATTTAGTAGGACTATATGCAAAAGAATTAATAACAGACTGTCTTCACTGCTGAAATTACTGCAATAATCTTGTGGCTGCGATGAGGGGAAGAGGTCCGGCCTGAGGGGGTCTGCTCAGACTACTGCAGCTTTAAACAGCATTAAGTCAAAACTATCAATACCAGAGGATTTAGTGCTGGAAATATCTGTTAATGTTGAGACTCCAAAGCCTTCGCTGGGTTCCTGCTCACGCAGTGTGGAGGGACACGAGGCAGAGGGCAAAGAAAGCTCGAACTCAAAGAAGAGGAAATATTGAATATTCCTTTTGGTAAAGGGGAAGCGAAAGCAGTAATAAGAGGGAATCATGGCAGAGGAAGTGGGACAACAACGGCAAAGGAAGGCATTATCATAACACACAAAAATCCATAAATGTAAAGTCAAACAAAGGGAAGTTTTGGAGAGAGGAGGTAATTATATCTCGGTTAAGATTCGGACACACAGGACTGAATTAAACTCTGTTTTTATGGCAAAAATGGGATCAGATAAGTGCAATATTTGTAACGAGACAGAAGACGTGGAGCATATTATTATGAAGTGCCGAAAATACAATACGGAAAGAAACATCTTGAAGTATAAAATGTGTCAGCTGTCGTTACAACAGTTTACCCTGAATCTGCACACTCCGGTACAGCAGGTGGCGGTATGCACCTCGTCAAGTTGGTTGCAATCCGCCATTGAAGAAGAAGACGACGACGACGACGACATCTGAGGTATATGTTGTACTTTATACTGTACTACACCTCAGAGGTACATATAGTACTTTATACTGTACTACACCTCAGAGGTACATATAGTACTTTATACTGTACTACATCTCAGAAAATGAAATCAATATTAGTATGTGTGTATCATATTCTAGTGCTGTCCAGCAGAGGGCAGCACTAGAATATAAAATAGATGTAATAACCTGACAATCCTCGACACAAAGCAGAGAGATGAGAGAAGCTTCTCCTTTTCAAACGCAGGACAAACAACCATCTGACCAATCAGAGCCGTCCACTGCAGAGACGAGACATCTAGCCACATTGTCAATGGATGGGTCAGTCAGCTGTGAAGAACCCAGTCCAGTCAAGAGAGAAGAGTCCAGTTTAGAAGACAGCACTGTTACTCTGTCCTACAAATACTCCAAAATGTCATCTGGTGATTATTTCTTCTGGTATCGACAACATGCAGGAAAACCACCAGAGTTCCTCATGTTAATCTCAGGGCTGAACATTACACAAAAAGCTAAGTCTCTGAAATCGGACACAAGGTTCTTTACTGAACTGTCAGAAGAAAAGCATCGGGTGGATCTGCAGATCTCCTCTGCTGCAGTGACAGACTCTGCTGTGTACTACTGTGCTCTGAGGCCCACAGTGACAGGAAACACCAAAACTCTGTACAAAAACCTTTGGAGCAAAGACAACACAATACTGCACAACATCCACTAGAGGGAGTCTCACTCTGTTTAACTTTGAGACGATAACAACTAATGCTCAACCAACTCAACCAACATCAGAGGCATCCACTAAAAGTGTTCTCAGCTGTTTAATCCTTAAAAGGTGAAACGGTTTGATCCAGAGAATTATTAGTAGACATCATGAACACTAATTACTTTTATTGACACATAATGTGCTTTTGTGTAAGTTGACTGTTTCCCAGTTATTATTCAAATGCAGTAAATAATGCAGATATGTAATCACTATACCAAAAGTAAAATAAAATGATTCAATGTGGACAACATTCATGATGGAACAATACAGCATATAGATAATCAGTTTTCCAGATGCACAGGTCTTCTGGATGAATCATTCCAGTGACTTCAATGCTCCATCCATCTGTTCTCTTCATCGTATCCAGGGCCGGGTCGGGGGGGCAGCAGGATTAGCAGATTATTCCAGACATCCCTCTCCAAAGAAACATTTTCCAGATCAACTTGATGAACCCTGGTGTTCTCAGGCTGCACGAGATATATAATCTCTCCAGTTAGTTCTAGGTCTACCCTGACGTCTCCTACCAGAAACTATCTAAAGGGACACATCCAGGAGGATCCTGATCAGATGATGAACCACCACCTCAGCTGACCCCCTTCCAACATGAAGGAGCAGCATTGATGGTTCAACATCAGCTAGGGCTGATTCTCTGGCCACACCCACTGACATTTAACTCAACCAATGAGAATATTTCTGTCTCGAGAGCAGAAATGTTTGAGGAACTAAAATCTCAATCAGCTTGATGTTGAGCAGAAGGGCTGTGCAGCAGAGAGACTCTTTAGTTTGTTCGTTCTACTGCAGTGGAAGAACTTTGCTCATCTGCTGTCTGTTTGGCTTCAACAACTCCAAAGACATGTTGCTTTACTTCTTTTTACCTGTCTTTCACTTTATAGGTGAGTGTTAGAACAGAGATCACAGTAACCTGCTGCATTAACCAGATCCATCATGACTAAAGGTTTATCTGTGTAAAGTAACTATTGAGATTAGAGAAGGAGAGTCAAGAACCTCTGTTGAGTCTCTTGATGTTAGAACCTCTTGCAGACTAACTGACATGAATAACACTCATTTTGCAGACCTGGCTTCAATGGACAGCATAAAGCCAGAAAGTACTGAGGAACATGTTGCAGAGGGCAGAAGCATCAACCTGACCTGTAAATATGAGGGTGCTATCTACAGTATCCAGTGGTACCAACAGAACCAGAGATCCAGACCAGAGTTCCTGCTCTACATCACAGAGAGAGGATCGATTCATAATACCGCTTCTGATTTCTCAGCTCACATTAACAAAGAAGAGAAACGTGTTCATCTGCAGATCTCCTCTGCTGCAGTGACAGACTCTGCTGTGTACTACTGTGCTCTGAGGCCCACAGTGACAGGAAACACCAAAACTCTGTACAAAAACCTTTGGAGCAAAGACAACACAATACTGCACAACATCCACTAGAGGGAGTCTCACTCTGTTTAACTTCAATAGTCTGTGATGATACAGTCTGGATTCTTTGTAGTGGTGATAAAAACAACAGAAAATTAAGCACTGAAGAAGAAACGAATTGAAGGAAGTGATGATAATGAGTTGTTGTGGCTTATCATTAATATGAACAATACTTCAATATAATCGAGTGTCAATGAAAATTCTCTGACATCTAATAACGCTGAAATTAAAGTCTGTAAGTCAATTGTTTTTATAAATTATACTTGCCTAAATGTAAAACTATTTCAATAATGCAATGGGGTCAGATGTACCCCAGGACAGCGGGAGGGACGTATAGATATATTCAATTCAATTCATTCTGTAGAGCCCGGACTCACAACTTACAAAGTTGACTCAGAGGGCTAAAAATATAATAGAGATGTACACACACATATGCATGCGGGTCAGAGTGACCCGAGGTACCAGGAGAGATATATATTCAATTCACTTCAATTCAATTCATTTCATTCTGTACAGCCTGAACTAACAACTTACAAATTTAATATATAATAGAAATATACATACACATTTGCATGCTGCGGGTCATTGTGACCCGAGGTAAAACGGGCGCGTTGGGTTACATACACATATGCATGCGGATCAGAGTGACCCGAGGAAAAACGGACTAGGTGATACGTCGGAGAAAACACAACCGCCGGGTCAGATTAAGCCGTGGACAGCAGGAGGCTTGGGATGTATACACACAGGGTCAGAGTGGCCCCAGGACAGCGGGAGGGATGTATATTCGAATCAATTCAATTCAATGCAATTCATTTTGTATAGCTCGAACTCACAACTTACACATTCTCCTCAGAGGGCTTAAAATATATTAGAAATATACACACACATATGCACGCGGATCAGAGTGACCCGAGGGAAGCGGGAGGGACATATCGATGGCCAAAGTGCAAAACCTTCTATCTGCAAGATGATTCAGGAAAGTGGGGAATAACTTCCTATCTGCACTTTGTATATTTTTTGGGGTATTTCTTTATTTTTGTATTTTGCATTATGTTTTGGGTATCCTTAACAAATAGCATTCTGCAAGGAAAACAAGGTTTTTTTCGTATTCTCAAAAAAGTGAATTTTTCAGATAAGAGGTTTTGCTCTTCGGCCATCGATATATTCAAGTCTATTCAGTTCAATTCATTTTGTATAGCCCGAACTTACAACTTGCAAATTAAATATATATTAGAAATATACATACACATTTGCATGCAGCTCATTGTGACCTGAGTCCAACGGGATAGCTTTTGATCTCCTCATTAAAATCAACCTCAACCTCTAAAGTGGACTTTGGACTTCCTGTCTGAGTTCAGATCCTCTAAAACGCTGCTTTAGCTTTTCATGTAAGTCTGGTTTTGATTTTCTCTTTGAATAAGAGTCTCAACAAGTACTCCAACAGAAAGAGTACTAATACCACACTCTAGAAATACTATGTTATAGTAATATTAATAATACCATACTGTGAAAATACTATGTAATAGTAATAGTATTAATACCACACTGTGAAAATACTGTTATAGTAAAAGTACTAATACCACTGTAAAAATACTCTGTTATAGTAATAGTACTAATAACACACTGTAGAAATACTATGTTACAGTAATAGTACTAATACCACAGTGAAAATACTATGTTACAGTAAAAGTACTAATACCACACTGTAGAGATACTATGTTACAGTAAAAGGTTCCTTCAGTAAAAGTATGATCAGTAAACTGTAGTTAAAGTATTAAAACTGTGACTGTTGTACTATTATATATTCTATCAGTATTAAAGTATTCAAACTGTGACTGTTGTACTATCATATATTCTATCAGTATTATGACTCAGCATTCATGTAAAAGCAGGATTTTACTGTTGAACTATTAACTGATGATTATTGTCATGATGGATTAATCTGATGATTATTTCCTCCATTAATCCATTGATTGGTTTGTAAACATAGTGAAGTAACAGAGTATAACACTGTAGTATTTCTACTAGTAAATAACTTTTAGTTTAAATCTATGTGCAGCTTGAAATGCAGGTCAGGTTCAGAGTGGTGTTCTGTCTCAATGTTTTCTCATGAATGCTTCAAAGTACATCATTAAATACGTGAGACGACGAGCTGAGGAGCCAAGAAGTATTTAAGAATTACAAACGTAGTGTTTTCAGACGGGGAGCAGGTTTTACCTGAGGCTCCATCTGAAAGGAGGAAACACAGAGCTGCTTCTTCCTGGAATGAAGCAACGCTTGATAACTCCTCCCACCTCCTCCTCCTGCTCTCACACACAGGCTGGAGTAGAATAGTCCTTTTTGCTCAGGAAGGTTCTAACTGAGTGAAATGACCCGGAAGTATCAAAGTGGCCGCCATTATAAGAGCTGTTTGAATTCTCTAAATGCTTAGGAAAGGAGCTTCAATGCTTCCTTACTTAGTTCCTTTAGCATAGGAACCACTGGACCTTCCTTTACGAAAGGAAAGGGGATAATTCTGACCCACAATTCCTTGCGGCGGCAACATTTAAAGTGACGCACCATTCGACCGTTCACGAGCACGAACGATCATGAAGACAAACGCAGATCATGTAAATAACCGTTGTCATAACTCGGAAATGAACTTTAAATAATCTGATAAACCTGCTGGAAAACTACGAGCGTTACATTGATGTTGCCATAAACTGCTGTAAAGTGATCACAGTGACGTATTGATCTCTCTCTGGTGTCGTACTGCAGCCTCAGCCCTCATTCTTTTATTTGACTTCAGTTACAGAAGCTTTGATAAAAGGTTAAACTGGACGAGCTCTTCAGTCTGAGTCATGTTTTTAATTATCATCTTTTCAATCAACATTACATTTTTAAAACACTATCAAGTCAACACTTCTAGGTCAGACTGAGTTTCATAAACTATTGTCTGCATATTCTTATGATCATATTATAATCTGCATTTAAACCATAACAACAAAGAGGAATATGAGACATTGTTAGTGGAGAACGGATTTAATTCAGCATGTTTGAAACTGGACAATGAGACAGTTTAGTAGCTTTGTACTCTCTGTGACAATCCCTTGGTTTCACTTTTATATTCATTCTTTCATTTATCTTGCAACCTTGTTAATAAAGTAATACTTTGAACCGGATTGTTTATGTCGTTATGACACAACACTGTAAGAACACACGGACGAAGGAATCTAAGAAGCTCTTCTTTGTAGTCCATCTCCTGAACATTGTAGTTTCACCGCTGCAGACTGACGTCACTAACATGCGTCTCCCGTCGCATCATAACTACGTAGCTTAGTGAAAGTGGAGTCGGATTCCCTAAACACCGCAGTTGTCTTTTCCTAACTCCTCATGAATTCTCCTAACCATCTTTTCTTGACCCCGTGACGTTTTCCACAGAAGTCAAGGAAAAGTGGTTAGGAATAGACGTTAGGAGGTAATTTTTTTGACTATTCGAATCCAGCCACAGCCAGCTCCACTCTGCTCATGTGTTTCCTTGTTTCCTCTCCTTCAGATCTACACTTTGCAGACAGGTGTAACCCACATGGTGTTGGAGTGCAGCAGCTGACAGGCCCGTTCACTGCAGAGACACATGCTGTTTAGATCAGAGCTCAAACTAGTTTCACTTCTCACAAAGTGAGACTCACACAGTCGTTGTCTCTGAGAGGGGAAATGGAGCAGAAAGGAGTTCAGCTGGACCAGGAGACCTTCTCTTGTTCCATCTGTCTGGATCTCCTGAAGGATCCGGTGACTATTCCCTGTGGACACGGCTACTGCATGAACTGTATTAAAAGCTTCTGGGCTGAAGAGGATGAGAAGGAAACCCACAGCTGCCCTCAGTGTAGGCAGACCTTCACACTGACGCCTGTCCTGGTGAAAAGCACCATGTTAGCAGATGTAGTGGAGCAGCTGAAGAAGACTGGACTCCAAGCTGCTCCTGCTGATCACTGCTATGCTGGACCTGAAGATGTGGCCTGTGATTTCTGCACTGGGAGGAAACTGAAAGCCTTCAAGTCCTGTCTGGTGTGTCTGGCTTCTTACTGTGAGAAACACCTCCAGCCTCATTATGATGTGGCTCCATTAAAGAAACACCAGCTGGTGGGGACCCCTCCGATAAGCTCCAGGAGAACATCTGCTCTCGTCACGATGAGGTGATGAAGACGTTCTGCCGTACTGATCAGCAGTGTATCTGTTATCTCTGCTTAATGGATGAACATAAAGGCCACGACACAGTCTCAGCTGCAGCAGAAAGGACCGAGAGGCAGAGAGAGCTGGAGGTGAGTCGACTAAACATCCAGCAGAGAATCCAGGACAGAGAGAAAGATGTGAAGCTGCTTCATCAGGAGGTGGAGGCCATCAACCTCTCTGCTGATAGAACAGTGGAGGACAGTGAGAAGATCTTCACTGAGCTGATCCGTCTCATGGAGAAAAGAAGCTCTGATGTGAAGCAGCAGGTCAGATCCCAGCAGAGAACTGAAGTGAGTCGAGTCAAAGAGCTTCAGGAGAAGCTGGAGCAGGAGATCACTGAGCTGAAGAGGAACGACGCTGAGCTGAAGCAGCTCTCACACACAGAGGATCTCAACCAGTTTCTACTCAACTACCCCTCACTGTCACCACTCAGTGATTCTACAGACTCATCCAGCATCAACATCCGTCCTCTGAGCTACTTTGAGGACGTGACAGCGGCTGTTTCAGAAGTCAGAGATAAACTACAGGACGTTCTGAGAGACAAATGGACAAACGTCTCACTGACGGGGACTGAAGTGGATATTTTACTGCCACAACCAGAGCCCAAGACCAGAGCTGGATTCTTAAAGTATTCACGTGAACTCACACTGGATCCAAACACAGCACACAGACAGATGTTATTATCTGATGGGAACAGAAAAGCAACATTAATGGAACATCATCAGTCTTGTTCTGATCACCCAGACAGATTCACTTACTATATTCAGGTCCTGGGTAGAGAGAGTCTGACTAGATGTTGTTACTGGGAGGTGGAGAGGAGAGAAGGAGTTGATGTAGCAGTCGTATACAAGAATATCAGCAGAGCAGGAGATTCAGATGAATGTGTGTTTGGATATAATAACAAATCTTGGTCGCTATTTTATGACGATAACAGATATATCTTTTATTACAACAAAGTCCAAACTCCCGTCTCAGGTCCTCAGTCCTCCAGAGTAGGAGTGTACCTGGATCACAGAGCAGGTATTCTGTCCTTCTACAGTGTCTCTGAAACCACGACTCTCCTCCACAGAGTCCAGACCACATTCACTCAGCCTCTCTATGCTGGACTTCATCTTTATTATGGATCCACTGCTGAGTTGTGTAACCTGAAATAGACAGAAGACCTTGAAGGGTTCAACTCATTTAGTCTCCATGTTTGTTGCTGAGAGCTGATTGTTGTGGCGTTCCTTCACTGCACAGAGATCAGTTGTCAGTCAAACATTGTGGGTGCTACTTTGACATCTTGTTATGAGTTGTGTAAATGTTTGATTTCCTCTAGGTGGCGCTCCTTCCTGTGTCTGTTTAGCCATGGAGGCTCTCACTGCTCATGATGACGTTTGTTTCCCTCAACTGACATTTGTCTGCATGAAGATGTAAACTTCTGAGCTCTAAATGTCTGATGAATATTTGTATTGATGTATTTGTATGTTGTTGTTTCTCTTCCACTGCATGGGTCTGAATAGAGAAAGCAGCAGACCTCCTTTATCCTCCACACTTTGTTCTCTTTGTGGACATTTGTAAAGAAATCTATGGTCACATTGATTTGTTGGTCCAAACCAAATGTTGTTGTGAGGTATTGTAGAACGTAATGATCCTGATCATAATCAATAAGGACATGTTTCATTCTTCTCTTCTACATGCTGACATTGTTTTCAAACTAACTGATTGTGTGTATGAAGTGACTGAACATTAAATCATTGAACAGACTTTACTGAAGCTTCACATGATGAATAAAGCAACATGAACAAAGTCTTTTCTTCTCGTCTTCATTCCAGGGTTTCATAGCAGGCTGATGGAGAAGATGTGACACTAATATGAGAGTAGTTTTCTATTTAAAGTATTTACTCATTTTGATCAAAATGGCAACCAGATGTTGACATCACACAGATTTGTTCATGGTGTTATTGACGTCTGAATTAGATTAAACTTTAACACTAAACACGTTTAAATAAAAGGATTAATACGTGATACATTTTGTAAGCAGACATTTGAAAGTTTACGATGTGATTGGCTTCAGGAAACTACACAGAATCTGGTTGGTTAATTTAAAGTGATCGCCCACAATCAGCTGATAGAGTAATTACAAGGAGAAATAGAGACAGATTATGAATGAAAAGGAGTGTAGAGAGAGTCTTCCTGACTGATCTTCCGCTTAAGCTTCATTTCAATCATGAGACTTGTTTAGAATTTATTAATAATTTATTACAATTGCATAACATTTGAATAGTGCAAAGTCTTTGGCAATTGGACTCCAAACAGAAATATGATAATCAAGGAGTAGTGATGCTGAGGTCTGATAAGGCAGAATCACCCCAAAAGATTTATTTTATATGAATAAATAAAATAAATACATTACCTACTGCTGCAGTGAATTCCTAAGCAAAATAGAAAATTAGTCATGAGAGAAATTTTAAGGGTAGAACTTGTTCGGGTGAGCTTGCATGAGTTAACGTTAAACCAGAGTTAAGATGGATGGAAGTTAAACAAAGCAAAAGGATAGAGTAGGGTCTCGATGGACCACAGGAAAGTATGGTGGGATTTTAAAAGATCCCGGAAATGATAGTGGGGTCTCGACAGACAACAGCAAAGGATAGGTTGGGGTCACATTTAGACCTCAGAACAGAATAGTTGGGGGCAAGTAAGACCACATCACTCTCGACCGGGTGCGCTCAGACCGGGAAATGAGAAACTTGTGTCAATCTTGACGGCAGTTTAAACCAGTGTGTCTCATAACCGCAGAGAACGTGGCAATTATTCAAATCGCCACTAGGAGACAAAGCACAAACTTTTGAGCAAACACACCCACTCAATCCCACAAGAAGGCACAGAATATAAACCTAATATGATCAGAATCCACATACACATACATTCACTGCCCAACAATGTCAACAGAAATTGAATAGAGCTGAACCAAGTGGTTTCATAACCACAGCACATAAATGTCTCTTTTTAAAAGATGAGAAAATATAATATCATGCTTTTTTATTTATTTTTTGGATTGTCATCCTTCCCCTGAATGTACTTAATTTAAAGCTGCAGGACAAGTCAGTTAAATTTATACATATATATATATATATATATATATATATATATATATATATATATATATATATATATATATATATATATATATATTCTTCAGGTTCACACTGTTATGAATTTTAATCTTTAAACGCATCCTTTATTTTACTTGAAATGAGAAGAACATGTATTATTAGAGTATGTATTATGATACTTCCTCCAGTTCAATTTGAAAACTGACGAATATTGTTGAGATATCGCTCAATCAAACTTTCTTTATTTTATTTGATAATCAGTTGTTGACTACAAACAAATGTTGATAAACCATAGGTTAGCCAACAGATCAATTCACATAATGAGACACACAGATGTCACACCCCTAGATGAGTGGTAAATGTATCTTTATAACACAGACCTTGAATTTCAATTCAATACCCCTGCTTCATGCACTGTTATTCTCTGAAACCACAGAGGCCTACACCACATGAACTGAGAGGAAGAAAAGACAACGAGTGTAACTTATACATATGCCCATAGACTATAGGTATAACTCGCAGAAGCCATAACCAACATCCCCAATGACGAGGTGTCAGGATCTCCCAGAGAAGGGAGCAGGATTCGAAACCGCTCCGGGGGGCGGGTCGGCGGGCGACCGCGAGACCGGGGCTCAGGGGAGCTGGGCTCCGGTGTCGGCCGGGATGCCGACGGGAAACGGGAGTCTGCTATCGGAGGCGAGGAACAGGAGTCAGGCGAGGGGCAGGAGTCAGGCGAGGGGCAGGAGTCCGGAGTCGGCCGCTACGCCGGCTGGGAACCGGAGTCGGCCGCGGCGGGGAACCGACGTCCTGTGTCGGCAGCGACTCGGAGGATGCAGCGGAAACCGAGGTCGGCTGCGGCTCGGAGGCGGCAGCGGGAACCGACGTCGGCTGCAGCTCGGAGGCGGCAGCGGGGCCTGTGGTGGGCTGCGGCTCTGAGACAGCAGCGGGAACCGGGGGTGGACTGCGACTCGGAGGCGGACTGCGGCTCGGAGGCAGCAGCGGGAAACGAGGTAGGCTGCAGCTCGGAGGCAGCAGAGGGAACCGACCACCACTCAGGAAGTGGGAAGGCGTACCCCCTTTCCCTGAGCCCCAAGAGGGTTTCCTGAAACGGGTCAAGGGCTCCCGGGGTCGAACAAGACGGCCAAGAGGACAGCGCTATGTGGGAGTCCACCATGTCCCTGAAAGGCTTGTCGTCCCCCAGAATGCGCTCCATAGCCCGAAGGTGTCCACCAGGGTCCACTGGGTCCATAGTCTTGTCCATAGTCTGGTCCGGTGCCGGAACGTGTGGCTCCCGGGGGTAAAAGGCAGGCTGGGTAGGAGGTAGAGAAGGAGCAGGTGGAACAGCAGGGGCTTCTGGGGTCGGCCGCTGCGCTGGCAGGGAACCGGCGTCTGAAATGCACGTAGTGAGCAGCGGGGACCGGGTTTGACAGTGGCTTGGAAGCGGCAGCGGCAACCACCGCGGCAACCACCGCAGAAACCGGCCACCGCCGCGGCCCAGCGGCAGAAGGTTCCGGCCACCGACTTAGTAAGGCTAAGGGGCCTCAGAACCAAGCGGATCCCGTAGAATGGGTTGAGGGCTGGGTCCATAGTTGGTCCGTTCGTTCTGTCAGGATCTCCCAGAGAAGGGAGCAGGATTCGGACCAAAATGCCCTCAAGGGATGACGGAGCCGAGGAATGGTGCAAAAATAAGATTTATTTAGTGAAATCTTCAAAAACCAAGGAACAGTACCAACGGGAAAAACAGTCAAGACAACAGACGAACGGACAAGGAGGGACAAGACAAACAGGGCCTAAATACACAGGGGAGGTGCAGGTGCAGGTGATCAGAGACAAAAGGATTCAATTATACAATCACAAGGACAGAAAGTGAAGGAACCCGGGGAAACACAAGACAGGGAACTTTTCAAAATAAGACAGGAAGTCCACACCCAGAACCCCAAACTGTGATACGAGGAGGAATTGTAATTATTTGGAAACGTATATCCATTGACTACTTTATTACTTTTGCCATTAACACCTTCTGTTTCTGAAGCATCTCAAAAGGAATTGGCCCACTTCCTATAATCCCCAGACATGTTAATGGTGTTTATCAGTGAACTGTTTTGATAAAGGGTCAGTGAATCATGTTGCTACCAGTCTGTTAACCAGGAGGAAGAGTAACTGAGAGAAGTGAAACCACAGATCTAAGAGGAGACGAGAGATTCAGGGAGGAGCTAAGATGTTCCTGAACTATAGAAGATAGAGGAACTTCTATATTCAACAGAGTTCATTACACACACCATCAACATCACCTTTATTCAACATGCTGTCATTAGACTATTATTTACTTTCCCTTCTGTCATTTTGCATTCTAAGAGGTTTGTAAGATTCTGTATATAAGAGTCTAATGTTATTTGAATGTGATCCATTAACTGAGTCTTTGGAGTTCTCTCTTCCTTTAGGTGTTAGCTGTGAAGAACCCAGTCCAGTCAAGAAAGAAGAGTCCAGTTTAGAAGACAGCACTGTTACTCTGTCCTACAAATACTCCAAACAAGGAGCTGGTAGTGATTATTTCTTCTGGTATCGACAACATCCAGGAAAACCACCAGAGTTCCTCCTCTCCCATTTATCAACGGGAGGAATACTGAAGAGTCCGATCTCTGGACTGAAGATTGAAGTGGATCAAAACCGAATGAGGATGAACATCTCCTCTGCTGCAGTGACAGACTCTGCTGTGTACTACTGTGCTCTGCAGCCCACAGTGACAGGAAACACCAAAACTCTGTACAAAAACCTTTGGATCAAAGACAACACAATACTGCACAACATCCACTAGAGGGAGTCTCACTCTGTTTAACTTCAATAGTCTGTGATGATACAGTCTGGATTCTTTGTAGTGGTGATAAAAACAACAGAAAATGAAGCACTGAAGAAGAAACTGATTGAAGGAAGTGATGATAATGAGGTGTTGTGGCTTATTATTAATATGAACAATACTTCCTAAATCCTCCGATATCTAACAGAGCTGAAATTAAAGTTTATGAATCAGTAGTTTTTACAATTATAATTGCCTAAATGTAAAACTATTTCAATAATGCAATGGGGTCAGATGTACCCCAGGACAGCGGGAGGGATGTATAGATATATTCAATTCAATTCAGTCTGTATAGCCCGGACTCACAACTTACAAAGTTGACTCAGAGGGCTTAAAATATAATAGAGATGTACACACAAATATGCATGCGGGTCAGAGTGACCCGAGAAGAGCGGGAGGGACATATCGATGGCCAAAGTGCAAAACCTCCAATCTGCAAGACGATCCAGGAAAGTGGGGAATAACTTCCCATCTGTACTTTGTATATTTTTTTGGGTATTATTTTATTTTTGTATTTTTTTTGTATTTTGTATTATGTATTTGGGTATCCTTAACAAATAGCATTTTGCAAGGAAAACAAGTTTTTTTTTGTATTCTCAAAAAATGAATTTTTTAGACAGGAGGTTTTGCTCTTCGGCCATCGATATATTCAAGTCTATGAAATTCAATGCAATTCATTTTAAATAGCACAAACTCACAAAGCCCGAACTCATCACTTACAAATTAAATTAAATATATAATAGAAATATACATACACATTTGCATGCGGCTCATTGTGACCTGAGCCAACGGGAGGCTTGGGGATACACATACTTATGCACGCGAGGACAACGGGCGTGGTGATATTTTGGAGAAAACACAACCGCCGGGTCAGAGTGACCCGAGACCAACACAAGGGTTAAACACAATAAGCTCCTTCTATTGTTCACTATTCTCTGATATCTGGAGATACTATGCACACAGATACTGAAACACCAACTAATACAACTACAAGATAAATAGTAATGTCTATCTGGAGACAAAATTAAATTATAAATAAACTCAAATGTTTACCAAGTTTAGAATTGTGAGATTCACTCACGACGGCAGAGGACCAAAATACACTAAACTGTGTGTTCACATGAAAGAGAACAAACATTCTGAAAAGAGCATCAAAAGTGACGTGTTGTTCAAATGTCCGTTCTCAGTTTACTTTCAATCTTTCTGATAAGAATATTGACATCCATTTGTTGTGGTCGGAAAGGAGAGTGGAACTAAAGGTGTTGAGAGTAAAGTCATCAGTAGGGAATAACACAGGGCTGTAAATGAGCCCTGTCACTGTGATCAGGTTCCTCCTTCTAATCCACCTACTTAGTGTTGATGAAGACTCAACAGAGAGATCCCTGCCTTCTTTAGAGCTGCTGGAGCTCACAGTTACTCAGCACTGCAGACATGACGCCTCTGTTCCTCTCAGTGTTGCTGGCTGCTATGAGCCTTGGTATGAACACACCTTTGTGTCCTTGATATCAATCCTACACTGACATGATTCTGTAACAGCACACTGATACTGTTTGTTTCTATTTTACAGAATGCAGAGCACAAACAGACAGCGTGCTGCAGCCGAAAGGAGACGTGACAGCTACTGAAGGAGAGGCAGTAACACTTGGCTGTCAATACAACAGCAGTTCATCAAATCATTATCTCTTCTGGTACAAACAGGATGGAAACAACAGCCCCAAATTCATCCTGAGCCGCTTTAAGATTGGCTCGGGGAAAACAGAGGACGAGGAGAGATTTTCATCTACACTGAATTCCACCTTCAGATCAGTTCCTCTGAAGATCCAGAAGCTTCATCTGACAGACTCTGCTGTGTACTACTGTGCTCTGCAGCCCACAGTGACAGGAAACACCAAAACTCTGTACAAAAACCTTTGGAGCAAAGACAACACAATACTGCACAACATCCACTAGAGGGAGTCTCAATCTGTTTAACTTCAATAGTCTGTGATGATACAGTCTGGCTTCTTTGTAGTGGTGATAGAAACAACAGAAAATGAAGCACTGAAGACAAAACAGACCAAAATCTATTAGAGCTCAGATTGAACTTTTTAAGTCAATTCTTTGTCAGACTCACTTATATTCTCAAAAGCTTGAATATGAAACAATTTGAATAATGCCAAAATATATTTGCGTAAAATATGTAACAGAAAAAGGTAATGATATGTACTATTGTGTAAATATATGTCCTGTTCTATTTAACTCCACTGTTAATAAATCACACAATTTGATCATAAACTGGTTGTCATCACAGACTCAGGTTTTGATTAAATTTGTTCATTTCTTTATAAAAAACAAGTTTCTCTGTTGTTCTGTCAGGCTGTGAGTTCTTGTGGTGTTCCACAGGGTTCAATCATAGGTCCTCTCATTTTATGTTTACATGTTAACATTCGATCAAATTATGTTGAAACACATCAGTCTCCATTGTGTTTCTGATAATATGTAATCATAGAGTCCATTAAATTACAGTAATTATGTTAACTGGTTTATTACATGTGAAGTGCTGGTGTTCCAGACCTTTCTACAACTGAGTGAGTCTAGATCAGAGATCTCAACCTCCTCCTTTAATTATGTAAACTCACATATATCTTCCTAAGGTGTCTGTTGTTGAGCTTACTGCTCATAGTCTGGAGATATTATTGATCATTTATAATCCTGTATGGAGTCTGAATTAAGTCTTTCTGGTGTTTGAGGAATCCTGAAAGATAATCCATTTTTCACAGCTATCTTTTTATAACTCCTGTTATTAAGTAAACACCAGAAAAAGACAGAGTTCGTATCTCCAGAAAGTACTAGATGCTGCATTTGGGGAGGAGCTAAGAAGCTACTGGAACTTGTTGAACATCAGCTAGTTCCTCCTGCTGGTTTAAACCTTGTTGTAGAGATGGAACATTGGCTGTGGATCATTCTTGCTGCTCTGTTCTCTGGTAAGATAGAAAGAACAACATGTGTTTATTATTCTCTAAAGATTGATATAAACTAGAGTTCAGAGCAGAACTCTCTGAACAGTTGATCTGTTTCTGTCCACAGAGGAACACGGTACAGTTGACATTTTCCACTGTCTTCTCCTCTCAGCCTCATGAACAATGTTAGTCTAACGGCTTCATCTCTACTTTTTACAGGACTAACAGCTGGAGACAGAATCTATCCTGTAGAAGAAGAAGTCAGTAAAAGAGAAGGAGAATCTGTCTCACTCAGATGTGACTATGACACAACATCAAACAATGTTCTGTTGTATTGGTACAAACATCATTCTGACCTTCAGGCTCCTCAGTTTATTCTCTGGAAAGGAGCAAGAAATAGAAAAGATGAATATATTCCTGATAAACGATATGAATCTCAAACCAGTAGAACGTCAGCTAAACTGACCATAAGGAGACTGACCCTGACAGACACAGCTCTCTACTACTGTGCTCTAGAAACACAGTGATCCAAAGTGTACAAGAGGCTGTACAAAACCTGAACACACATATCTGACTACTCTTCAAAGAGGAGGGAAGTGGTATTCAAACCACAGCTTCATATCAGATGGATTCTGAGGATTCATGTTTGTTCAGAGTCTCTGTGGTTACAGCTGCTCATGAAACACTGTGGGAGGATCCACATGAGCAGCTGATCCACATCCAACAAACCACCTGTATGATGGTTCAAACACAATTCAATTCAATTTATTTTTGTATAGCCCAAAATCACAAATTACAAATTTGCCTCAGAGGGCTTTACAATCTGTACACAACGACATCCTCTGTCCCAGGACCTCTCATCGACTCAGGAAAAACTCCCCCAACAGGGAGAAAAATGGAAGAAACCTTCAGGAGAGCAGCAGAGGAGGATCCCTCTCCCAGGATGGACAGAGTACAAAAATAGATGTCATGTGTACAGAATGAACATCATAACAGAGTTACAACACGTTTAATTCACATGACAGAAAGGATTCATGTAATAGTAGCAGTAGGTGTCGGGGAGGACCACAGTAGGACCAGGGTCCAGATTTAACCAGGATCCACAGAAACCTGCGAGGCGAGAAGGCACAAATACTTCAGGGATGGAGCAGAGTTAGTAATGTGCATTAATGGTGCATGAATTCATACAGAAGGAAAATAGAGAAGAATGTGCGTCAGTAGGGTCACGGCAGGAACCAGGAACCAGGAGGCAGAACCAGGGTCCAGATGCAACCACGATCCGTGGAAACCTGCGAGGCGAGAAAGCACAAAGACTCAGGGGGAAGAAGTAGAGTTAGTAATGTGCATTGATAGAACATGAATTCATACAGAAGGAGAGAGAGAAAAGGATAGAGGAGCTCATTGTATCCTAAGTTGTCCCCCAGCAGTCTAGGCCTATAGCAGCATATCAAGGGGCTGGAAAGAATGAACCAGGGCAAACCTGAGCCAGCCCTAACTATAAACCTGAGCCAGCCCTAACTATAAACCTGAACCAGTCCTAACTATAAACCTGAGCCAGCCCTAACTATAAGCGCTATCAAAGAGGAAAGTCTTAAGTCTATTCTTAAATGTGGTCCCTGTGTCTGCCCCCTGGACTGAAAGTGGAAGCTGGTTCCACAGAAGAGGAGCTTGATAACTGAAGGCTCTGGCTCCCATCCTACTTTTTAAGACTCTAGGAATCACAAGCAGCCCCGCATTCAGTGAGCGTAGCTCTCTAGTGAGGTAATATGGTACTATGAGCTCCTTAAGATATGATGGTGCCTCACTAATTAAGGCTTTGTAGGTGAGGAGAAGGATTTTAAACTCGACTCTGGATTTTACAGGGAGCCAGTACAGAGAAGCTAATACAGGAGTAATATGATCTCTTCTCTTAGTTTTTGTTAATACACGAGCTGCAGCATTCTGGATCAACTGGAGAGATTTAAGAGACTTATTAGAGCAGCCTGATAATAAGGAATTACAGTAGTCCAGTCTAGAAGTAACAAATGCGTGAATAATTTTTCTGCATCGCTTTGAGACAGGATGTGTCTAATTTTTGAAATGTTACGTAGGTGAAAAAAGGCGTCCTTGAGATTTGTTTTACGTGAGAGTTAAAGGACAAGTCCTGATCAAAGACAACTCCGAGATTCTTTACGGTGGCGCTGGATGCCAGGGCAATGCCATCAAGAGAAACCACATCATTAGATAGTTGATTTCGGAGGTGTCCTGGGCCTAGTAAAATAACTTCAGTTTTGTCTGAGTTTAACATCAGGAAGTTGCAGGTCATCCATGTTTTTATATATTTGAGACATGCTTGAAGTTTAGTAAGCTGGTTGGTTTCGTCTGGCTTGATCGATATATATAATTGAGTATCATCAGCATAACAATGAAAGTCTATAGAGTGTTTTCTGATAATATTGCCCAAAGGAAGCATATATAAAGGTGAATAAGATTGGTCCAAGCACAGAACCTTGTGGAACTCTGTGACTGACGTTGGTGGTCATCGAGGATTCATCGTTTACATATACAAACTGAGATCTATCTGATAAATAGGATTTAAACCAGCTTAGTGCGGTGCCTTTTGATGCCAATCAAATGTTCTAATCTCTGTAATAGGATGTGATGGTCAATGGTGTCGAACGCAGCACTAAGGTCTAATAAGACTAGGACAGAGACAAGTCCTTTATCAGCACTAAGGTCTATCAAGACTAGGACAGAGACAAGTCCTCCATCTGATGCAATTAGAAGGTCATTAGTCATTTTCACCAGTGCTGTCTCTGTGCTGTGGTGTTTTCTAAATCCTGACTGAAAATCCTCGAATAAACTATTGTTATGCAGAAAGTCACACAACTGATTTGCAACTACTTTCTCAAGGATCTTAGAGAGGAAGGGAAAGTTAGAGATCGGTCTATAGTTAGCCAACACCTCTGGATCAAGAGTGGGCTTCTTGAGAAGAGGCTTGATCACAGCTACTTCAAAAGACTGTGGTACATGGTCTGTTAGTAAAGACAGATTGACAATATCCAGCAGACAGGTGCCAATCAAAGGTAAAACTTCTTTAAGCAGCCTCGTCGGGACGGGGTCCAAGAGACAGGTAGAAGATTTAGAAGAGGAAATTGTTGACAATTTTTTAAAGTCGATGAGAGAGAAGCCGTTCATACATATATCAGGTTTATAGCTGCCTCCAAGGATAGATCGGTACTGGTTGAGGGCAAGAGATTATTAATCTTGTCTCTAATAGTTAGAATCTTATCATTGAAGAAGCTCATGAAGTCATTACTACTGAGGTCTATAGGAATACACGGCTCAACAGAGCTACTACTACTACTACTACTACTACTACTACTACTACTAGTCATTACTACTGAGGTCTATATAAATACACAGCTCAACAGAGCTCTGACTCTGTGTCAGCCTGGCTACAGTGCTGAAGAGAAATCTGGGGTTGTTCTTATTTTTCTCTATTATTAGTGAGTAATAGGCTGCTCTGGCATTACGGAGGGCCTTCTTATGTGTTTTAAGACTCTCGCCAAACTAACCGAGATTCTTCTAAATTGGTGGAACGCCATATCCTTTCAAGCTTTCGCAATGTTTGTTTTATTTTGTGGGTTTGAGGGTTATACCATGGAGCGAACCTCCTCTGTTTTATTATCTTCTTTTTTAGAGGAGCTATAGAGTCTAGTGTCAGTCTCAGTGAGCCTGTAGCACTATCGACTAGATGATCAATCTGGGACGGACCAAAGTTAGTACAGGAGTCCTCCGTTATATTGAGACATGGTATTGAATTAAATACTGATGGAATCGCTTCTTTAAATTTAGCTACAGCTGTCAGATAGACATCTGGTGTAGAAACTTTTGCCTAACGGTGTACACTCTGGTAGAATAAACTCGAAAGTTATTAGGTAATGGTCTGATAAAAGAGGGTTCTGTGGAAAAACTGTTAGATGTTGTATTTTAATGCCATATGCAAGAACAAGGTGGAGGGTGTGGTTAAAACAGTGAGTGGGTTTCTGTACACTCTGACAGAAGCCGATTGAATCTAATAATGAGATAAACGCAGTACTAAGGCTATCATTATCAACATCCACATGAATATTAAAGTCACCTACAATAATAACTTTATCTGTTTTAAGAACTAAACTTGATAAAAACTCTGAAAATTCAGAGAGAAATTCAAAATATGGACCTGGGGCCCGGTACACTATAACAAATAGAATTGGCTGTATTGTTTTCCAGGTTGGATGTGAAAGACTAAGAACAAGGCTTTCAAATGAGTTGTAGTTTAATTTAGGTTTAGGGTTCATTAATAGGCTTGAGTCAAAGATAGCTGCTACTCCACCTCCTCGGCCGGTGCCTCGAGGAATGTGAGTATTAATGTGACTTGGAGGAGTTGATTCATTTAGGCTGACATATTCTTCATGACACAGCCAGGTTTCAGTAAGACAGAATAGATCAATGTGATTGTCAGATATTAAATAATTTACTAAAACAGCTTTAGATGACAAAGAACTGATATTTAAGAGCCCACATTTAATTCTCCTATTTTGTTGCACTGTTGCGCTGGTGGTGTTAACTTTTATGAGATTATTTTGTATAAGTCCTCTTCTGGTTACTTTTGATTTAATTAATTTAAGTGGCCGTGGGGCAGACACAGTCCCTATATAGTTTTGGGTGGGTAACTGCTCTAATGGAAGTGCAGAGAAGGGTGTAAGACTACAACTCTGCTTCTGCTTCCTGGTCTGAACTCTGGGTTGTCATGGATTAGGTCCCCAAACAAAGTTGGTCATATTTACAGAAATGAGATCCGCTCCATCCAACGTGGGATGAATGCCGTCTCTCCTAATCAGACCAGGTTTTCCCCAGAAAGTCTCCCAATTATCAACGAAGCCCACAGTTTGCTGGACACCACCTCGACAACCAGCGGTTGAATGATGACATGCGGCTATACATCTCATTGTTGATCAAATTTGGGAGAGGGCCAGAGAAAACTACGGTGTCCGACATTGTTTTGGCGTATGAACACACCGATGCCACATTAACTTTAGTGACCTCCGAGTGTCGGATTCGGGAGTCATTACCGCCGACGTGTATTACAATCTTACTGTATTTATGTTTATCCTGAGCCAGCAGTTTTAAATAGGACTCAACGTCGCCCGCTCTGGCCCCCGGAATGCATGTGACTGTGACCCCTGGCTTCGCTATCTTCACGTTTCTGACTATGGAGCTACCCATAACCAGAGTCGGTTCCTCAGCGGGTGTCTCGCCGAGTGGGGAGAACCGGTTAGAAACGTGAAGAGGTTGGTGGTGCACCGTGTGCTTCTGCTTTGACTTCTGCTTCCTTCGGACAGTTACCCAGCCTCCCTGCTGCTCGGGGCTGCCGGGGAACAGCTAGCTGGAGCTACAGTTGGATAGCCCGCACCGACTATGGGGGTGGGCAGGCTAACTACTGTGCAACACGGCTAACTACTGTAGCTAACTACTGAGCTTCCATGGTGCAGAGCCGTGCCTCTAACTCACTGAGCCTCGCCTCCACCCTAGCAAACAAACTACACTTATTACATGTACCGTTATAATTAAGGGAGGCAGAGGACTGGCTGAGCATGTGACACACTGAGCAAGGGGGAGAAGGAGAGGGAGAGAGGGAAGCCATCGCTAGCTGCTGAGCTAGAGTACGGTGGCTACCGTTAGAGAAACCAAACAAAGTGTAAATAGAACTGTAGGATTAAGCGAGAAGCCGCTACAAGAAGGTGATATTAGTGTTTAAGATGTACAGCAGGAAATTAGCCGCTTGAACTGAAGAATATCACACAATTAACTCGGTTTCGCGGGAGCTGTGAAAGTAAGCTATTGGACAACAGACACGCAGGCAACCGGAAGTGAGGCAATACGCTTACCGTAGTACGTCCACAAGACACCATGACAACAAATACATGGACACTGACTTACTTACTGAATCCTCTTCGTACCGTTTGGGTCATTTAACACAATGAGCTCCTTCTATTGTTCACTATTCTCTGATATCTGGAGATACTGTCCACACAGACACTGAAACACCAACTAATACAACTCTAAAAATGAACTTCAATGACAAACCGCCTGTATGATAGTAAACACAAGACTATTTCACAGACTAAACCATTAATCACTAACATGTTGTCAGGAGGAGTCGTGCATCAATCACATGGTTCAATCCGTTCAGTTAGAATCTCTGGAAAGTTGTTCCTCTAAAGATTAATTCAGGTGGATTTTCTGCAAATTCCTCCTTCAGTGTGGTCTTCTTGGATGATGATGATGAAGATGATGATGATGATGATGAGCGCAGCATCACTGTCATTTCTAAAATGTCCATCATTGTGAATGTAAACAGACCACAGTAAGAGGAGGAGCTGAGGTCTCGTGTTGGAACTGAAGACTTTCTGTGTTCTCTCGATTGTTCATTCAGAACAAGTGAAGATGATGCAGCTCTTTTTAGTTTGGTTGATGATGTTCATGTTTCAAACTCGTAAGTCAACTTTAACAAGAAATCTTGGACATGATTCAGGAAACATTTCAGTTTTTCAGACATTAGGAACCTTGTTCTACCATTGAACTCAGTTCATAGAAACACAAATGGTGAAATGTATCTTTGTTCTTTTCAAGATCCTCTGAGGATTTGGTGAAACCATTTAAAGATGTAATGCTGGCTTTGGAAGGAGACAAGGTGACTCTCTCCTGGAACCAGAGTTTCATCTGGAGATCTCCTCTGCTGCAGTGACAGACTCTGCTGTGTACTACTGTGCTCTGAGGCCCACAGTGACAGGAAACACCAAAACTCTGTACAAAAACCTTTGGAGCAAAGACTGTTTAATCCTTAAAGGTGAAACGGTTTGCTCCAGAGAATTATTAGTAGACATCATGAACCCTAATTACTTTTATTGACACATAATGTGCTTTTGTGTAAGTTGACTGTTTCCCAGTTATTATTCAAATGCAGTAAATAATGCAGATATGTAATCACTATACCAAAAGTAAAATAAAATGATTCAATGTGGACAACATTCATGATGGAACAATACAGCATATAGATAATCAGTTTTCCAGAAGCACAGGTCTTCTGGATGAATCATTCCAGTGACTTCAATGCTCCATCCATCTGTTCTCTTCATCGTATCCAGGGCCGGGTCGAGGGGGCAGCAGGATTAGCAGATTATTCCAGACATCCCTCTCCAAAGAAACATTTTCCAGATCAACTTGATGAACCCTGGTGTTCTCAGGCTGCACGAGATATATAATCTCTCCAGTTATTTCTAGGTCTACCCCGACGTCTCCTACCAGAAACTATCTAAAGGGACACATCCAGGAGGATCCTGATCAGATGATGAACCACCACCTCAGCTGACCCCCTTCCAACGTGAAGGAGCAGCATTGATGGTTCAACATCAGCTAGGGCTGATTCTCTGGCCACACCCACTGACATTTAACTCAACCAATGAGAATATTTCTGTCTCGAGAGCAGAAATGTTTGAGGAACTAAAATCTCAATCAGCTTGATGTTGAGCAGAAGGGCTGTGCAGCAGAGAGACTCTTTAGTTTGTTCGTTCTACTGCAGTGGAAGAACTTTGCTCATCTGCTGTCTGTTTGGCTTCAACAACTCCAAAGACATGTTGCTTTACTTCTTTTTACCTGTCTTTCACTTTATAGGTGAGTGTTAGAACAGAGATCACAGTAACCTGCTGCATTAACCAGATCCATCATGACTAAAGGTTTATCTGTGTAAAGTAACTATTGAGATTAGAGAAGGAGAGTCAAGAACCTCTGTTGAGTCTCTTGATGTTAGAACCTCTTGCAGACTAACTGACATGAATAACACTCATTTTGCAGACCTGGCTTCAATGGACAGCATAAAGCCAGAAAGTACTGAGGAACATGTTGCAGAGGGCAGAAGCATCAACCTGACCTGTAAATATGAGGGTGCTATCTCCAATATCCAGTGGTACCAACAGAACCAGAGATCCAGACCAGAGTTCCTGCTCTACATCACAGAGAGAGGATCGATTCATAATACCGCTTCTGATTTCTCAGCTCACATTAACAAAGAAGAGAAACGTGTTCATCTGGAGATCTCCTCTGCTGCAGTGACAGACTCTGCTGTGTACTACTGTGCTCTGAGGTCCACAGTGACAGGAAACACCAAAACTCTGTACAAAAACCTTTGGAGCAAAGACAACACAATACAGCACAACATCCACTAGAGGGAGTCTCACTCTGTTTAACTTCAATAGTCTGTGATGATACAGTCTGGATTCTTTGTAGTGGTGATAAAAACAACAGAAAATGAAGCACTGAAGAAGAAATTGATTGAAGGAAGTGATGATAATGACGTGTTGTGTCTTATTATTAACATTCACAATACTTCAATATAATCGAGTGTATGTAATGTAAATGTAAAACTATTTCAATAATGCAATGGGGTCAGATGTACCCCAGGACAGCGGGAGGGATGTATAGATATATTCAATTCAATTCAGTCTGTATAGCCCGGACTCACAACTTACAAAGTTGACTCAGAGGGCTTAAAATATAATAGAGATGTACACACACATATGCACGGGGGTCAGAGTGAGCGAAGGACAGCGGGATGCTTGTGGATGTAAACAATTATGCATGCGGGTCAGAGTGACCCGAGAAGAGCGGGAGGGACATATCGATGGCCAAAGTGCAAAACCTCCTATCTGCAAGACGATCCAGGAAAGTGGGGAATAACTTCCCATCTGCACTTTGTATATTTTCTTGGGTATTTTATTTTTGTATTTTTTTTGTATTTTGTATTATGTATTGGGTATCCTTAACAAATAGCATTTTGCAAGGAAAACAAGTTTTTTTTTTGTATTCTCAAAAAATCAATCTTTCAGATAGGAGGTTTTGCTCTTCGGCCATCGATATATTGAAGTCTATTCAATTCAATGCAATTCATTTTGTATAGCCCGAACTCACAAAGCCCGAACTCATCACTTACAAATTAAATATATAATAGAAATGTAGCTCAAGCAGAAGTTCAGTCAGGAAGACACATGCCACACTCTTTCATTCATAATCTCAGTCTCTAAGTCTCCCTGCGATTACTCCATCAGCTGATTGGAGGGCGTGCACTTTATATTAACCAATCAGATTCTGCGCAGTTTCCTTAAGCCAATCATATCGTTGTTGTCAAACTTTTAAATAGGTTCTCCTCTCTGCTGCTGTCAGTTGTCATTTCAGCTCAAAACTGATGCAAGTTCATGTTCCTCAGCCTAGTAAACATCTCATGTAGCTGAAACCAGGTCGGATTTGACTTCGATCCGTCGGGAAGAGTCAGGTCTCAACAGCTCTCACCCAGCGCGGCGGCTCTCGCTCAGGAGCCAGAGCCTCAGCTCAGCTAGGAGATCGCGGCGGTATTCCATCAGGCCTCCCTCTCTCCAGCTCCACCGGCTAGTAAGTCTAACAGCTAGCCGCGATCAGGTGATCCTTCACCGGTGACGGGCCGGAAGAATCGGGCTCATCCAGAGCTCCGCGGCCGAAGAGGAAGTACGGCGTGTCCCGTACTTCTTCCCCACCAGCAACTCATGTTCCTCTAAGGCAAACTACGCCGTCAGCTCCACCCTGCAGTCACTGGGTGACTCCATCTACACCATCGATGCTCGCCTTCAACCTGGTAAACGCGGTATCTGCTACATGTTACCGGCGGCGCCACAGGGCTGCAGCAGTTCAGCCGTAATGTTAATCAGCTCCACATGACGGTTCAGGCTCCTCATGACGGTTCAGGCTCCTCATGACGGTCCAGGCTCCTCATGACGGTTCAGGCTCCACATGACGGTTCAGGCTCCTCATGACGGTCCAGGCTCCACATGACGGTTCAGGCTCCACATGACGGTTCAGGCTCCACATGATGGTTCAGGCTCCTCAATATGGTTCAGGCTCCACATGATGGTTCAGGCTCCTCAATATGGTTCAGGCTCCACATGATGGTTCAGGCTCCTCAATATGGTTCAGGCTCCACATGATGGTTCAGGCTCCTCAATGGTTCAGGCTCCTCATAATGGTTCAGGCTCCTCGCTGCTGAAGCTGAAAGTTGGTTCTGCTCCTCAGCTTTCCTCTGACAGAGGAGGAACCATGGGCCCAGACACACGTCTGGAGTTCCGATGCATTACTCGATTCAATCAGTACGAGTGTTCCTTCCAGTCATGGAGTTGCAGCGCATCCGTGAGTGCAAATTATATTGCCCGAGAATAAACATAACTAAGCAGCAGTTAAACTTGGCTTCTCCTCGCCGTAGTGATGACGACGCGAGGTGTGCGTGCGGCGAAATTAAGTAATCGTGCCGACGCTTGAGGCGGATAAGCCCGCAAATGGTCGCGGTTTGGTCAAAGACATCTCTCAAATATCCAACGTGAGTTGGTCCATATGTTGACGAAGCCTAGCAGTTGTATCAACGGGTACGTGGTCAAACTGACTATCCATAAGGAAGTTTGATTGAGATATCGCAACAATATTCAATTGAACTGGAGGAAGCATGGTGACACATACTCTAATAAATAATGTTCTTCTCATTTCAAGTAAATAAAGGATGCATGTAGATTAAAATCAATAAATGCATAACGGGAAAGGTGCATCTTAAACAAATTAAAGCATTTAACTGTAACGTTAAATGGAGTACTTTCAGGGTAAGGATGTCAATAAAACAAATAAGAAATAGGACCATAAGCCTCTAAAGTTGTGGACGTGAGCCTCTAAATTGGAGGCGTGAGACTGGCAAAACAATGACTTGTTTCCCACTCGGCTGTTTCTCGTTAGCATAATGTTTGTAGTACTTTTATACTTTCAGTACAATTTCTGGATTATACTAGTAAGATTACAGAACTGTTATCTTTTAATTGGGGTATTATATTTACAGAAGTAAAAGTTGTGATTTCCTCATCTGGTTGTAGAGCACAGCTCACAGGAAGGTATGGGGAGAATAGCAATTCATCTGTAAATCCTTCTCGATTAAATATAAAATGGTTATTCCGTCTCCTTAGACATTTGTTTAGGGGACACGTTGAGCGAACGCTCCTTAATCAGATTAGCAGGATTACAATATCCGGTTATGTTAACCTCCAGCTGTGCGCTTTGACGCTTGAACGTATTGAGCGGTAATTCATCATGAGTTTGGGGGATAGAGTTCAGCCCGCGTTGCATAGGGAATAACTTCATTGACTAAATTTGGGATAAGTATCGTTGAGTTCTAGGCCATAGGTTCCGATATAGCTTTTACAGTAGACAGAGTACATACCTCCTGGTATTGAGTATGGTATTTATGTAGGTTTTATTCTTTAATTTCACTAAGTATATTTATATTCACTTAATTGCAATTACTTATAGTGGGTATCTAATTGAAGTTGCAACGCTAATTACGAATACACATATTTGATTAGCTGAGTAGCATAATGTAAAATGTTGACCATGCATGGTGTATTTCCTGGACTGCTGTACAAGTGCCAAGGCTCAAAGATGTTCCGGGTAAAATGGTAGCGCTCCGTCCTGGTATAAAATCTCAATTATCTATCGGTGGTAGGTCCGGATACAACGGCGTCTGGGTCCGGACCATGGTCTGCCTGTTAGTGACCCCTGGCATAAGTGGGAATTGCTTCATTCAGGCTCAGAAGAACGGATTAAAACAAGCTTACTCTCCCTCCTGGCCATCGCAATTTCGCCAGATGTGTCAACCCTTAGAGACGCGCTTTCTTCGCCTGCTCGCTGGACATGGCATCTTCCTGGTCCAAATATGTACAATATTGGCGTTCTTGTTAACAGGGCCATGCTGACCTGCTGGTCTGGTCTCTCTGTAAGAGCACTGTCAGGGTGTAACCTTCTTTGACAAGCTTGTGAATTTCTCTGATTCACTAAAAGATCTACACGGATGTAGGCCATCCATGGGTTTTTGGGGATTCCGTTAAGGCCTGTGGGTTTCTAGCCACTGGCCTCCCTCTAATTCCCGGTTGGATTCCATCCGTGGAGATAATTAAGCTGCGTCATTATCGCCAACTGAGGGCTCTCCTCTTCCAAAGACATCAGGCCTGTTTTCCGATCTGGCCATTCATCCTAGTCGTTATACCCTCCATACCTAGCTTTCTTTCTTCCTTTCTCTAATTCAGGTTACCTACAATTTAGAGTTAAAGCCTCATTCAAGCAATTTATCAACTTGGCATTAGTCAAGGCATTCTTAGAATAGGGGCTGCTACTTCAGCTGCAACCAAGGCATTTCAGCTAACACTCTACAGAGAATGGGTCGGTGGTCATCCTCTGCCTTCACCTCCTACATCCGGCCTGACCTTGACACCATACTTGTGAATCAAAAGTCCTTGAAACCTTAAATCATGGTAAGGTATGCATATAACTGGTGCTGGTGTCCATGTCAAGTTCTGTCTGGCTTATTGGAGGTATCAATAGGAAATGATGGATAGCATTATGTCATTCAGGCTAATGTCCTGATTTGCTCGAGAACTTGGCTCCACGTGATTGCAGATCGATTCTTGTTGCAAACAGGATCTTCCTTAATGTGATCTGTCTCATTTCCTGCTTTATCGTTGCCTGCTTAAACGTGCTCGTTTATCATTCTCTGGTTTTACGTTGCCTGGCTTAACGTAATAGTTCTGGGTTTACGTTGCCTGGCTTAACGTAATCTTTCTCAGTTTCCTAGGTTAACGTGGCCTGGCTTAACGTGATCTTCCAGTTTCCTATACCCCATTGAAGACGGCCGTTATGCCCAACTCCAGTTTCGCGGCAACTCAAGTTTCGCATTCGAAAGTGACCCATGCCGTTTCATATTTCTGCGGTCCAAAAACGACCAGGCCAAGAATACAAATGTTTTTGTTTCTCGGTCTGAAGGCGACCAGTCAAAGATGACATGACTGGTTCTGCATCTCGGTCTAAAGGCGACCCGGCAAAGATGACATGAAAGTTTCGGTTTCTCGGTCTGAAGGCGACCCGTCAAAGATGACACAATTTCTCCTTACCCGGTGTCCAACCCGGTCTAGAGTTATGCTGTGGTTGGTGCAACCCCGACTCTGCCTGTCCTGCGGTCTGAAAGGGATCCTGTATATTCTGTTCTGCGGTCTAAGCATCATAAAGAAAGAGAAAGAAGATAGCATGAGAAATGCTAAATGAAATTAAAGGAAGAGCAAACAAACAGGGGACCCTCAACTATGCTGTTCTGCGGTCAACACAGGACCCCAACCTATCCGTTCCTTGGGTTCAAAAGGAACCTTGTGTGATGATACAGTCTGGATTCTTTTCACTCCTGAGACACAGTTGTCATGAAGAAGTACATAAATGACAGTAATTGTACATGAGTCTCCTCCTACTGACTGCAGAGCTGCTTCATGACAGAACTGTTTGATTCCAGCTGTGAACATCAGACCAAACACGACTCACAAAACGTGTTCATACTGAACACTCACTTACAACATTTCACCTCTGAAAACATGGAAAAACTTGCTGCACTTCTGTTCTTTTCATCTCTCATAGGTACGTATTTTTTTGACAATAAAAAAAGAAATATAACTTCATAATTTAACATTTCACAGACGCAAATCTAGATGTCATCACTTCATCCCTAACTGATTAATAACTTGTTAACAGCATCATTTGTTTTCAATAACACATTGTCATAGAGTGATGGTTTTCAAATGAAGGATCTGTCACTTTGGGACAGAACTCTAAATATAACATGTGGTCTTCCTCACTAGGTAACACCGTGGAAGATGATATTACTGCCAGCAGTGCTGAAGTGTTTTCATCAGAGGGCTTTAGTGTTACTCTGTCCTGTAACTATTCAGTTAAAGCCGATAATCTCCAGTGGTATCGACAGGATCCTGGATCAGCTCCTCAGTACCTTCTCCTGACCACTGATACAAAACAGCCTTTAGTGGTGAAAGCAAAACCTCCAAACCCTCGACTGACTATTAAACTGAATGAGGAGAGAACTCAAGTCCATCTGGAGATCTCCTCTGCTGCAGTGACAGACTCTGCTGTGTACTACTGTGCTCTGAGGCCCACAGTGACAGGAAACACCAAAACTCTGTACAAAAACCTTTGGAGCAAAGACAACACGATACTGCACAACATCCACTAGAGGGAGCCTCACTCTGTTTAACTTCAATAGGGTGTGATGATACAGTCTGGATTCTTTGTAGTGGAGATAAAAACAACAGAAAATGAAGCACTGAAGAAGAAACTGATTGAAGGAAGTGATGATAATGAGGTGTTGTGGCTTATTATTAATATGAACAATATTTCCTAAATCCTCTGATATCTAACAGAGCTGAAATTAAAGTTTATAAATCAGTAGTTTTTACAATTATAATTGCCTAAATGTAAAACTATTTCAATAATGCAATCGGGTCAGTTGTATCCCAGGACAGCGGGAGGGATGTATAGATATATTCAATTCAATTCAGTCTGTATAGCCCGGACTCACAACTTACAAAGTTGACTCAGAGGACTTAAAATATAATAGAGATGTACACACACATATGCACGGGGGTCAGAGTGAGCCAAGGACAGCGGGATGCTTGTGGATGTAAACAATTATGCATGCGGGTCAGAGTGACCCGAGAAGAGCGGGAGGGACATATCGATGGCCAAAGTGCAAAACCTCCTATCTGCAAGACGATCCAGGAAAGTGCGGAATAACTTCCCATCTGCACTTTGTAAACAAGTTTTTTTTTGTATTCTCAAAAAAGTGAATTTTTCAGATACGAGGTTTTGCTCTTTGGCCATCGATATATTCAAGTCTATTCAATTCAATGCAATTCATTTTGTATAGCCCGAACTCACAAAGCCCGAACTCATCACTTACAAATTAAATATATATTAGAAATATACATACTAATTTGCATGCGGCTCATTGTGACCTGAGCAAACGGGAGGCTTGGGGATACACATACTTATGCACGCGGGTCATTATGACCAGAGGACAACGGGCGTGGTGATATCTTCGAGAAAACAAAACTACCGGGTCAGACTGTCCCGAGAACAACACAAGGGTTAAACACAATAAGCTCCTTCTATTGTTCACTATTCTCTGATATCTGGAGATACTGTCCACACAGACACTGAAACACCAACTAATACAACTACAAGATAAATAGTAATGTCTATCTGGAGACAAAATTAAATTATAAATAAACTCAAATGTTTACCAAGTTTAGAATTGTGAGATTCACTCACGACGGCAGAGGACCAAAATACACTAAACTGTGTGTTCACATGAAAGAGAACAAACATTCTGAAAAGAGCATCAAAAGTGACGTGTTGTTCAAATGTCCGTTCTCAGTTTACTTTCAATCTTTCTGATAAGAACTATGACATCCATTTGTTGTGGTCGGAAAGGAGAGTGGAACTAAAGGTGTTGAGAGTAAAGTCATCAGTAGGGAATAACACAGGGCTGTAAATGAGCCCTGTCACTGTGATCAGGTTCCTCCTTCTAATCCACCTACTTAGTGTTGATGAAGACTCAACAGAGAGATCCCTGCCTTCTTTAGAGCTGCTGGAGCTCACAGTTACTCAGCACTGCAGACATGACGCCTCTGTTCCTCTCAGTGTTGCTGGCTGCTATGAGCCTTGGTATGAACACACCTTTGTGTCCTTGATATCAATCCTACACTGACATGATTCTGTAACAGCACACTGATACTGTTTGTTTCTATTTTACAGAATGCAGAGCACAAACAGACAGCGTGCTGCAGCCGAAAGGAGACGTGACAGCTACTGAAGGAGAGGCAGTAACACTTGGCTGTCAATACAACAGCAGTTCATCAAATCATTATCTCTTCTGGTACAAACAGGATGGAAACAACAGCCCCAAATTCATCCTGAGCCGCTTTACTTTTGGCTCGGGGGGAACAGAGGACGAGGAGAGATTTTCATCTACACTGAATTCCACCTTCAGATCAGTTCCTCTGAAGATCCAGAAGCTTCATCTGACAGACTCTGCTGTGTACTACTGTGCTCTGAGGCCCACAGTGACAGGAAACACCAAAACTCTGTACAAAAACCTTTGGAGCAAAGACAACACAATACTGCACAACATCCACTAGAGGGAGTCTCACTCTGTTTAACTTCAATAGTCTGTGATGATACAGTCTGGATTCTTTGTAGTGGTGATAAAAACAACAGAAAATTAAGCACTGAAGAAGAAACTAATTGAAGGAAGTGATGATAATGAGTTGTTGTGGCTTATCATTAATATGAACAATACTTCAATATAATCGAGTGTCAATGAAAATTCTCTGACATCTAATAACGCTGAAATTAAAGTCTGTAAGTCAATTGTTTTTATAAATTATACTTGCCTAAATGTAAAACTATTTCAATAATGCAATGGGGTCAGATGTACCCCAGGACAGCGGGAGGGACGTATAGATATATTCAATTCAATTCATTCTGTAGAGCCCGGACTCACAACTTACAAAGTTGACTCAGAGGGCTAAAAATATAATAGAGATGTACACACACATATGCATGCGGGTCAGAGTGACCCGAGGTACCAGGAGAGATATATATTCAATTCACTTCAATTCAATTCATTTCATTCTGTACAGCCTGAACTAACAACTTACAAATTTAATATATAATAGAAATATACATACACATTTGCATGCTGCGGGTCATTGTGACCCGAGGTAAAACGGGCGCGTTGGGTTACATACACATATGCATGCGGATCAGAGTGACCCGAGGAAAAAACGGACTAGGTGATACGTCGGAGAAAACACAACCGCCGAGTCAGATTAAGCCGTGGACAGCAGGAGGCTTGGGATGTATACACACAGGGTCAGAGTGGCCCCAGGACAGCGGGAGGGATGTATATTCGAGTCAATTCAATTCAATGCAATTCATTTTGTATAGCTCGAACTCACAACTTACACATTCTCCTCAGAGGGCTTAAAATATATTAGAAATATACACACACATATGCACGCAGATCAGAGTGACCCGAGGGAAGCGGGAGGGACATATCGATGGCCAAAGTGCAAAACCTTCTATCTGCAAGATGATTCAGGAAAGTGGGGAATAACTTCCTATCTGCACTTTGTATATTTTTTGGGGTATTTCTTTATTTTTGTATTTTGCATTATGTTTTGGGTATCCTTAACAAATAGCATTCTGCAAGGAAAACAAGTTTTTTTTCGTATTCTCAAAAAAGTGAATTTTTCAGATAAGAGGTTTTGCTCTTCGGCCATCGATATATTCAAGTCTATTCAGTTCAATTCATTTTGTATAGCCCGAACTTACAACTTGCAAATTAAATATATATTAGAAATATACATACACATTTGCATGCGGCTCATTGTGACCTGAGTCCAAAGGGATCTTGGGGATACACAAACATATGCACGCGGGTCACTTTGACCCAAGTAAAACGGGCGTGTTGGGATACACTCACATATGCATTAGGGTCATTATGACCAGAGGACAACGAGCGTGGTGATATCTTGGAGAAAACAAAACTGCCGGGTCAGAGTGACCCGAGACCAACACAAGGGTTAAACACAATAAGCTCCTTCTATTGTTCACTATTCTCTGATATCTGGAGATACTGTCCACACAGACACTGAAACACCAACTAATACAACTCTAAAAATGAACTTCAATGACAAACCGCCTGTATGATAGTAAACACAAGACTATTTCACAGACTAAACCATTAATCACTAACATGTTGTCAGGAGGAGTCGTGCATCAATCACATGGTTCGATCCGTTCAGTTAGAATCTCTGGAAAGTTGTTCCTCTAAAGATTAATTCAGGTGGATTTTCTGCAAATTCCTCCTTCAGTGTGGTCTTCTTGGATGATGAAGATGATGATGATGATGATGATGATGATGAAGATGATGATGATGATGATGAGCGCAGCATCACTGTCATTTCTAAAATGTCCATCATTGTGAATGTAAACAGACCACAGTAAGAGGAGGAGCTGAGGTCTCGTGTTGGAACTGAAGACTTTCTGTGTTCTCTCGATTGTTCATTCAGAACAAGTGAAGATGATGCAGCTCTTTTTAGTTTGGTTGATGATGTTCATGTTTCAAACTGGTAAGTCAACTTTAACAAGAAATCTTGGACATGATTCAGGAAACATTTCAGTTTTTCAGACATTAGGAACCTTGTTCTACCATTGAACTCAGTTCATAGAAACACAAATGGTGAAATGTATCTTTGTTCTTTTCAGGATCGTCTGAGGATTTGGTGAAACCATTTAAAGATGTAATGCTGGCTTTGGAAGGAGACAAGGTGACTCTCTCCTGCAACTATTCAGGCTCTGTAAAAAACCTCTACTGGTATCAACAGAAGTCCAGATCATCTCCACAGCTTCTCATCAAGGAACATTCAGAGAAAATAGCTGGGTTTTCTTTAACCCATGACAAAAAATCTAAAGAGTTTCATCTGCAGATCTCCTCTGCTGCAGTGACAGACTCTGCTGTGTACTACTGTGCTCTGAGGCCCACAGTGACAGGAAACACCAAAACTCTGTACAAAAACCTTTGGAGCAAAGACAACACAATACTGCACAACATCCACTAGAGGGAGTCTCACTCTGTTTAACTTTGAGACGATAACAACTAATGCTCAACCAACTCAACCAACATCAGAGGCATCCACTAAAAGTGTTCTCAGCTGTTTAATCCTTAAAAGGTGAAACGGTTTGATCCAGAGAATTATTAGTAGACATCATGAACACTAATTACTTTTATTGACACATAATGTGCTTTTGTGTAAGTTGACTGTTTCCCAGTTATTATTCAAATGCAGTAAATAATGCAGATATGTAATCACTATACCAAAAGTAAAATAAAATGATTCAATGTGGACAACATTCATGATGGAACAATACAGCATATAGATAATCAGTTTTCCAGATGCACAGGTCTTCTGGATGAATCATTCCAGTGACTTCAATGCTCCATCCATCTGTTCTCTTCATCGTATCCAGGGCCGGGTCGAGGGGGCAGCAGGATTAGCAGATTATTCCAGACATCCCTCTCCAAAGAAACATTTTCCAGATCAACTTGATGAACCCTGGTGTTCTCAGGCTGCACGAGATATATAATCTCTCCAGTTAGTTCTAGGTCTACCCCGACGTCTCCTACCAGAAACTATCTAAAGGGACACATCCAGGAGGATCCTGATCAGATGATGAACCACCACCTCAGCTGACCCCCTTCCAACATGAAGGAGCAGCATTGATGGTTCAACATCAGCTAGGGCTGATTCTCTGGCCACACCCACTGACATTTAACTCAACCAATGAGAATATTTCTGTCTCGAGAGCAGAAATGTTTGAGGAACTAAAATCTCAATCAGCTTGATGTTGAGCAGAAGGGCTGTGCAGCAGAGAGACTCTTTAGTTTGTTCGTTCTACTGCAGTGGAAGAACTTTGCTCATCTGCTGTCTGTTTGGCTTCAACAACTCCAAAGACATGTTGCTTTACTTCTTTTTACCTGTCTTTCACTTTATAGGTGAGTGTTAGAACAGAGATCACAGTAACCTGCTGCATTAACCAGATCCATCATGACTAAAGGTTTATCTGTGTAAAGTAACTATTGAGATTAGAGAAGGAGAGTCAAGAACCTCTGTTGAGTCTCTTGATGTTAGAACCTCTTGCAGACTAACTGACATGAATAACACTCATTTTGCAGACCTGGCTTCAATGGACAGCATAAAGCCAGAAAGTACTGAGGAACATGTTGCAGAGGGCAGAAGCATCAACCTGACCTGTAAATATGAGGGTGCTATCTACAGTATCCAGTGGTACCAACAGAACCAGAGATCCAGACCAGAGTTCCTGCTCTACATCACAGAGAGAGGATCGATTCATAATACCGCTTCTGATTTCTCAGCTCACATTAACAAAGAAGAGAAACGTGTTCATCTGCAGATCTCCTCTGCTGCAGTGACAGACTCTGCTGTGTACTACTGTGCTCTGAGGCCCACAGTGACAGGAAACACCAAAACTCTGTACAAAAACCTTTGGAGCAAAGACAACACAATACTGCACAACATCCACTAGAGGGAGTCTCACTCTGTTTAACTTCAATAGTCTGTGATGATACAGTCTGGATTCTTTGTAGTGGTGATAAAAACAACAGAAAATTAAGCACTGAAGAAGAAACGAATTGAAGGAAGTGATGATAATGAGTTGTTGTGGCTTATCATTAATATGAACAATACTTCAATATAATCGAGTGTCAATGAAAATTCTCTGACATCTAATAACGCTGAAATTAAAGTCTGTAAGTCAATTGTTTTTATAAATTATACTTGCCTAAATGTAAAACTATTTCAATAATGCAATGGGGTCAGATGTACCCCAGGACAGCGGGAGGGACGTATAGATATATTCAATTCAATTCATTCTGTAGAGCCCGGACTCACAACTTACAAAGTTGACTCAGAGGGCTAAAAATATAATAGAGATGTACACACACATATGCATGCGGGTCAGAGTGACCCGAGGTACCAGGAGAGATATATATTCAATTCACTTCAATTCAATTCATTTCATTCTGTACAGCCTGAACTAACAACTTACAAATTTAATATATAATAGAAATATACATACACATTTGCATGCTGCGGGTCATTGTGACCCGAGGTAAAACGGGCGCGTTGGGTTACATACACATATGCATGCGGATCAGAGTGACCCGAGGAAAAACGGACTAGGTGATACGTCGGAGAAAACACAACCGCCGGGTCAGATTAAGCCGTGGACAGCAGGAGGCTTGGGATGTATACACACAGGGTCAGAGTGGCCCCAGGACAGCGGGAGGGATGTATATTCGAATCAATTCAATTCAATGCAATTCATTTTGTATAGCTCGAACTCACAACTTACACATTCTCCTCAGAGGGCTTAAAATATATTAGAAATATACACACACATATGCACGCGGATCAGAGTGACCCGAGGGAAGCGGGAGGGACATATCGATGGCCAAAGTGCAAAACCTTCTATCTGCAAGATGATTCAGGAAAGTGGGGAATAACTTCCTATCTGCACTTTGTATATTTTTTGGGGTATTTCTTTATTTTTGTATTTTGCATTATGTTTTGGGTATCCTTAACAAATAGCATTCTGCAAGGAAAACAAGGTTTTTTTCGTATTCTCAAAAAAGTGAATTTTTCAGATAAGAGGTTTTGCTCTTCGGCCATCGATATATTCAAGTCTATTCAGTTCAATTCATTTTGTATAGCCCGAACTTACAACTTGCAAATTAAATATATATTAGAAATATACATACACATTTGCATGCAGCTCATTGTGACCTGAGTCCAACGGGA
>JACSYO010000517.1:575000-665733 GCA_016806645.1 Ophiodon elongatus | reverse complement strand
TATATATATAATATAATATATATAAATAAAATATAATATATATATATATATATAAATATAATATATATATATATATATATAAATATATATATATATAATATATATATATATAAAATATTATATATATATATATATATATATATAATATATATATATAATAATATATATATATATATAAATAATATATATATAAATAATATATATATATATATATATATATAATATTATATATATAACTATTGTGTTAGGTGAATGAGACTAGAGGAGGTGTTACCCTTGTTCCACGCTGGTGTTGGGCCTCTGGCCTGAAACAGACTCTGAGCTGTCAGCCAGTGAAGGCATACGCCAAGAACCTGAAGGAATTAAGAAAAACTAGTTTAATAAAAAGTATACATTTCTACACTTCCATCTGTTTCTTTTTGTTTACAGTGCAATTTTATTGATTTCTAATTAATTTTCACCGACATTTGTTTGCAGCTCATAGTTGAAATGGCTCAGGAGTGCTTTATTTTTTTTTTTTGAAGAAGCGTCCAATTGAGTCCAGAATCTGTTAATCTGACTTTCTATGCTGATATAAATAGTGTACCTTTAAATAACAATCCTGTCTTTTATTGTGGTGACATGATGCTTTATTAGAGGTTTATAATCTTCTCTCTAGGGCGTGCGAATGTCAATTCTTTTTTCTTTGTTTCTTCATACATTTGAAGCTTCTAAGCTTGGAATGTCCGTCTTCATTGTAAAGAAACAAAGCCGAATGAATTAAGTATTTTTCTATTAAATTAACTTTCTTTAATGGATGTAAGTCGACAGAGCGAGCCTCCCTCTGTGTTCGGCGGGCGGGAGGTAAACATGTTGGTTTTGAAAGGCTAAACGCTAACAAATATGGATTATAGCGGAATACTTTGAGATATAAACATGTTGTGAATTGTGGAAATTATTCCATTCATCTGTTTTCAATAGATTTTGACTTCATTAGATTGAGCGGTGGCAGCCAAAGCTCCGTGTTTCTGTTTGTATTCGGTACCTTTGGTAGACTTTGTTGCGGACTCCTTTCTGGAAGGCTAACAAGTAGTTTCTCCCGTCTGCTGAGAAGACTTCCACCGCCATGGGCTGAAAGGTGAAAACACACGGGACATTTAACGATGCCGAGTCATCCACTGGACATGCAGGAGGTTGTTGAAAAATACCAAAATCACCATGGAAGCTACTCAATAGGAATGTCTAACTCAAAGATGTGTGTGTATTGGTTCTGCAGCTGTGTGTGTGTGTGTGTGTGTGTGTGTGTGTGTGTGTGTGTGTGTGTGTGTGTGTGTGCTGACCTGCAGCAGGTAGCGTCTCTTGTGCACTTCCTTGATGTCCTCGTAGGCGAAGATGCTGCAGGTCCTCTTCAGCTGGCTCTGTCCTTGTCTCGCTCCTCTGGGGATGATGGCCTCGTGCAAACTGGACACAGACGGATTCATCAACTGTCGACTCATTTTACCCAGAATGCACTTGTATCAACGCGAAAGGGGTTTATTCGCTCACACCACAAACATCTTGATATTCAATATAATCTCATTTTATGGCCAAAAGTAACGCTGTATGAATGAGTATTTATACAAAAATATTAAAAAATATATCTAAAAGCAAAACAAACAAAATGACTATCGGGTGGCAATTATTTAATTTCTTTATCTAATGAATAATTTAATATAAAACATATCCAAAATAGTGTAAAATTCCTATCCGAGTAACTCCAGCCTAAAGTGTAATTTTTATTTTATTTTTACAAATAAATCAACCATATTTGGAAGTCGTAAAATATTTCACAAATCTTTGTGTTTTTATCTTAACAATAAATTTCTTATAAAAACTGCCATCATTCCTGTTATTATTAATTGACTTATAATATAATTATATCCTCAAACACAATGAAATCAAAGCCGCAGCTCTTGGCTGTTTTCACGTTTGCGTCTCAAAGGAAGTTTCCTAAAAAAACATAAATGTGTCACATCTCTGCTGAGTTTCATGCTCTCAGCAGCAGCATGACATCACTCCAGCAGCAGAAGGTCCCTGTAGCGTTCGAGGTGTGTCATTTCTTTTCGGTCGGGATTCAATAAAGCGCGCTGGCGCAAAAACCGGACCGGACCGGGACCGGGACCGGGACCGGCGGGTGCAGAAGCCGTGGACGTACTTGGGGGGCAGCGTGTCGATGTCCCTGATCTCCCTGGAGACGGTCATGGTGTAGCCGTCGATGACGTAGAAGTGCTCCTTCCCGAACAGCAGCAGGCCCTCGCTGGTGTCCAGACCCTGAACCCTGGCACAGCGGTACATGTGCTGGATCTGGAACGGAGAACGGAAGAAAAACAAGAGCGCACTCGTGAAAACGAAGCAGTTTTCTAATAAACAGTCACTGAGTGGCCAGCTGTTCTCGACTGTTCCTCTTTACCAACTGCTAGTGGAAGGCCCTCATGCAGTATTTTTTCCGAGGATTGAGGTCTTCAGGGCGAATAGATGCAACTGAAAAGTGTCGTTTCTAAACTAAACTATTTCAGTTTGTCATCTTAGTGATGCCTCTGTGACGTTCCCTCGAGCTAATGGTGAAACCGCTCCAGCTGCAGGAGTTTGGATTCATTTGTACACATTAATCTGAATATTACAAAACAATCTTTGTAATTTACTCACAACCTTTGGAAAAAAAAAAAAAAAAACTCACTGCACAAAGATAGCGCGATGACATTAAAATGATCGATACGAAATGAGTACTTGCACTGTTCAATGACAATGATTAGTTCTACAACATTCACAGAAATATGAAAGAGTGCAGTAAATAAGGTCATGCAACCGATATATTTGTCCACAGAAACTAAATATATCCTCTCCACCGTATATTATGTAAAATAATTAAAATGACTGTCTCTAACAGGAGACCCTGATTTGAGCCCTGAGCCGACGTAAAACAGGAAACATGAGTTAATGGTGCCGACTCGCTGACCTTCTCGCCCTCCTCCAGGAGGCGCAGCAGAGACGTGTTGTCGGTCCTCTGCTCCTCCTCGGGGCCTCCCGACTCCAGCAGCTGCTCCTGGAGCTGCTCCTGACTCTCCTCGTCCGCCCCGTCCGCCGTGGACCGGGACCTCTTCAGAGGAGCCTTCACCAGGCCTGCAGGGCTGCGCCGTGTGAGGGGGGGGAGTAGGGAGGGGGGGGGGGGGGAGGACTCAAAGAGCGAAGCACCAAAGTGTTTGCCGGTGTTGTGTGTGTGTGTTGTGTTGTGTGGGTGTTGTGTGGTGTTGTGTTGGTGTTGTGTGTTGTGTGGGTGTTGTGTGGGTGTTGTGTGGGTGTTGCCCGGTGTTGTGCCGGTACCTTTGACCCTGGCGATGGTGTCCTCTCCGTGCTCGGGCTCGTGCTGCGTGGTCTCTCCCTCGGTGTTGTGCTCCACAGAGTGCTGGTACATGCCGGGGTTCCCAGACAGCAGACGCACGTAGTACTCCTTACTGTCGTAGCTGATGGCAGGTGGTTGAGCTCTGGAGGGAGGTGGAGGCCAGGTGAGGTGGAGGTGAGTGCCCATTACTACGAGGAAAACGTCTTTGGCTTGGGACAGTTGGCAGAAGTTTCAGACGATAATAATAATTAGGGTTTACACACCGAGGACAAATAAACAGCACAAAAAACACCTGCGGATCTATATATATATATTTATATATAGATATATATTTATATATATATATAGATATATATCTATATATATATATATCATAGATCAGCCTGCACATCTTTGATATCCAAACTTCATTTTCTATGGTACAGTAGCCGGGATGCCTTTTGTTTCTTGGTAGTTTTTCCCGTGTATTTATAATACTGGATGAAATACATCTTTGAAGTCACGGCAATATACGAGTACCGGGTCGGCTGACCGTAAACAAGTTCACATGCAAAATGTACATCAAACAGACATTTCCTGTTCCCTAAATGTGGCAAAGCAACCAGATGAACAACAATCTCCAGCACACGAAACACAGGGTGAGTTTTAAACATCAAGGCAACGTTTCACCGCACGCGTTGCAGGAAAAGGGCAACTTCAAAACCGTCAACTCTCAGCGAGCGCCGCAACAGCAGCTCCCTAACTCATACCACTCTCATTCCTACGGCGTGTTACTATCATGCAGTCACACCAGGCTCTGTTATGTTTTCATCCTGTGGGCTTCAGGAAGGTACCTGGGCTCGGTCCAGGCCCCAAACCCGGGCCGAGGGCAAGAGGGGCACCAGAGGGGGACAAGAGGGCTGGAGAACGTAAGAAAAGAGTGTTTTAAATGTCATTTAAGAACCATGCTGACTTATTTGTAAAGTCTGTGCGGTGGAGATTAACACTGCAAAAGGCCGGGGGGCGACACCATCTGGTACCATGACTCTCAGCTTGTCATATTTCCATATATAATTCTCTTTTTTAGTGTGAAACGTTCGAGCGAATGACAAGTAACCGGATTCAGCTGCGAGGCCTGCGACTGCTCCCCGAGCGTGTTCAAATTATGCGTTATGATTAAGCCTCCGGGGACTTTGGAGTTAATTATACTCGGCCAAATTATGAGCCAGAAATCTTTCCCCCTAGAAAGGTTCTGCAGAGTCTTTTATTATGGTTAGGGTTATGTGTTTTTTTTTAAAGGCTAAACACCAGCAAACAAGGATTTAAGATAAAAAAAAACAACATGTGTGATATTAAACATATATCTTGTTTTTAATTCATGACTTTACGTTATTGTAAATGTTTGGATCAAGTCGGGAACAATCCGACGCAGCAACCCATCAAATCTAATTCTACAGATACTGTAATACCAATAATAATAATAATAATAATAATAATAATAATAGTGGCGTCGGATCTTTATGTTTAGGATTCGAATGAAGCTTCAACGCTTTGAATTATTCTAAATATGACAAGAATGATTTTAACTTTTCTTTTATCACTTTCCGCTGCTTGTATTTCTGTTATTCAAGATGTACTCATCAACTTCTCCGAGGAAAAGCATCAATGTAAAAAAAAACCTCTGTGTTTAAAGAAGGCTGACAACAATACAAACCGGAGAGAGGACATCCCTGTGAGTGAGCGCTCTTTGTTTCTCCCCGACGAGCATAAATCATTGTGGGGTGATGAGAGGAAAGAGAGGAGGGATTATTCGTCGAGCAAACAAAGCTCGATGTGTCTCGTGGTGCCGGAGGAAGTGAGCCTCCGGCTGAGGATCCTTCACACGGTGTGGAGGAAACCGTGGCTTTCTTTGGGGCCAATAAGCATTTTGACTACAGCGGTTTGTGTCCCAATATCTATGACTTCACATCGCTTCCTTTACCGGTTTCATAGTCTAGCCCCTCTTCTGCTATAACCTCTGTTACTAACAACCAACAGGTTTACCGACTTCTACCCTCGTGGCCCTCGGACTACGATTCTTTCACTATTGTGGTGATCTATCGGATATTTATTGGTCGATAGAAAAGTTGGTGATCAAGGATCGGAGGCTTTTTCTCGCGGTCGATCTTACTGGAGGTTTCTCTAAATGAGGCTAATATCTAAAATGTAGATAGAAAAATCCCTGTAAGAATATTCAGAAAGTGAAGATACAGATAAAGACGTTCATTCACGGAAGCTACAAGTTATTAATTTGGATTTAAAGCTGGTTATACCTGTGCTGAGTTGGTGTTTGGCTCCATCTCAGGGATGTACGGGTAGTGGATGTAGAACATGTCGTTGCGGACCATCTTCTTCCTCATCCTGCAGGGCCCCTCCGTCATCTCCAGCACAAACTTGTCCAGGTGGGATCCGATGGGCGGGCCCCAGAGGCCCCGCTCGCGCAGCAGCTCGTATTCGATGGACGCCCAGTCCTCGGTCACGTACTTGAGGGCGTTCTGCTGTCGCTGGGGGACAACGGGACCACGGGGTGTCAGTCGCTTTCAAAACGTTGCTATAAATTATATTTATTTAAACCAGAAATCAAGAACTCTCTAGAACCAGACCATCTTCTCTCTGGTGGTCTGTTTACTGATGGAGGTCTATAGGAGGACCAGGACTACACTGAGACTGGTTCAGGACCAGTTAAAAAGTTCCTCATAGTAACTTTACCCCTATAGTAATGTAATGATGGAAGCAGTACCTCCTGATATTCTTTGTACTGCATGGCCACCAGGTCTCGGACCACAGCGATGTGCGTGAACATCCACTGGAAAGTCTCCTGTTGATGAGAAACACAAGAACTGCAGCGACAGCTCCAGTGTGTGTGTGTACAGTGTGTGTGTGTACAGTGTGTGTGTGTGTGTACAGTGTGTGTGTACACAGTGTGTGTGTACCTGCGCCGACAGGCTGTTCTTGTTCAGGCTGTTCTCCCTCTTGTTGCGGCGGACGCCCGTCAGCTTGGAGAGGCCGAAGCCGCTGCTGACCCTGGACAGCTTGGACTGGGTCGCCGGCGCCACCGCCTCACCGCGGCTGATGCACTTCTTCTCATGGACTGGACGGCAGAAGAAGACAAAAGAATAACAAATTAAACAATTTGCAATACGTGTCTCCTATATTTCTCTCTCCAGCACAATACAATGAAGGTGAATGGGAACAGCCCCCCCCCCATAAAATAGTCCCTAGAACACAGACACTCTTCTGTTATTGCTTCTAACATCTGGTGAGCTGCCAAAGCGTCTGGTTCTGCAGAGTCAAAGCTTTGGCAGGAAGCTGGAGGCAAACGTACTACACGGACGGAGAGCAAGAGACAGAGAGCAGATCAGCAGTGATAAGCCGTGTTGGCCGGGCTACAGGGCTACAGGGATTCAGGGCTACAGGGATTCAGGGCTACAGGGCTACAGGGCTACAGGGCTTCAGGGCTACAGGGCTACAGGGCTACAGGGCTTGGGTGGGTGGGTACAGGGCTTCAGGGCTTCAGGGCTTCAGGGCTACAGGGCTTCAGGGCTACAGGGCTACAGGGCTTCAGGGCTACAGGGCTACAGGGCTACAGGGCTGCAGGGCTTCAGGGCTACAGGGCTTCCTTTGTAAGACAACAAGAGGAGCTCCCAAATAGCTGACGGAGTTACGCAAACCTGGATACGCCACAAGGGAAAACAGGACACCATGGAGCAAGTGTGTGTGTGTGTGTGTGTGTGTGTGTGTGTGTGTGTGTGTGTGTGTGTGTCCCTCACCCAGGTGGTTCTGCCAGCTCTTCAGTGCCGGCTCCTCCAGGGCGGGCCGGGCCGTGGCGATGTCCACGTGGCCCCGGTCGTTGCAGGGCAGAGACACTTTGAAGATGTCCTCGAGCATCTGGCGCTTGCTGTGCATCAGCTCCGTCCACACCCGGTTCACCGCCTTCAGCAGCAGCTGGCGGCCTGCAGGGGGGGCAGGGGGGTCGGAGGGGGGGGGGCAACAATGATCGTTCACAACCGAGTCGGTCTGCTCCGATGACGTGAAGGCACAGCGCCTGTTGCGCTATTTTGTTTTTCTCATTAAATTAGCCATCAGTCTGGTACGGATCTATAACACCTGACCATCTTTCTGCCTCACAGTTATTAAAACACCTCGAGGCTCCACGCAAACACACGCAAACACACGCGAACACACACGAACACACACGAACACGTAGAGTACGGTCAAAACTATTTACGGATTTGAAAGTTAACATCCGTTAAATAATCTTTGGACCTAACCTAACCTTTTAAACAGACCTAATCATAGAATATAATTTAAAATTCATGTTCACTATAATGTTTGGGTCGGGTCACGTTCTCCCCTAAAGTTAACTGAACTTTATTGCACCAGACCCACAGATGCTCAAATATATTACTTTTAAGAAGTAAAGTATTGCAACAATTTCACGGTGCTGAAGTCTGAATTCGTCACATCTTCACACATAATATCTCCACATGTCAAATGGGAAAAGTAGGCCATCCAACAATTTCCTTCAGAAAAATTGGAAAGCAAGTCCCCAAATGAGGGCGTATCAGATGATACAGATACGATTATGTTTTCACTGACAAAGACCGTTTCAAATAAATATTTTATGTGAATATGTACAAGAGTTGTTTCAGTTTTTTCTCAACAGAGGATATTTTTAGACACCGCACACACGCAAACAGTCAGCAGGGTGGAATATGTTCACACACACACACACACACACACACAGTGTCTCACCCTCGCTGACGTCGTGGCTGTGCGTGGCGTCGGCCTCGTTCTCCGTGGGCATCATGACATGCCAGGTTGTCATCCTGGCCTCCGCCTCCAGACCGAAGCCCTCCACGCTGCTGAGGACACACACACACACACACACACACACACACACACACACACACACACACACACACACACACACACACACACACTTAGAGACTGCCACGTAAACGCCTGAGAGGGGGTGGGGGCGTGGGGTGGAGAGATAATTTGCTCTCTGTAGTCGAGTAGTGTGTGGTGTTACAGCATATTGCTTCCCCAGCATGGTAGGAAACTCAGTCTCTACCCACCTGCTGCATTCTTGGAAACCGTCAGTACTTCTTGCAGGACACAAAAAAAATGAACTAAAGAACCGCCACAATTTCACTCCAATGGCGTGTGAGTGGACGCAACACTACGACGGCGTGTCCAGAGATTAAAGTGCTAAATTAAGGAGTATAAAAAAAGTTTTCTCCTGAATGGGCCGATTCACAGCACTGCCTCTTTAAATCACGAGTGTTTCCTTTAGTTAAATCCAATTGCAAAGTATTATTTGATTACGTCAATCTTGCAGAGTGGTTTTTTCTTCTCATAAATTTGTGACTTTAATCTCGGAGAATTTCTGAGATTTTTCTCACAAATGTATGACTTTATTATTTCAAAGAATAATGAAGTTTTTTTTCCTTTACTTTAGTTCATGACTTTAATTCTGGAAATTCAAAATGTTTTCTCAGAATATCCCGTTCCCGCAGTCCATGTTTTTTGTTGTGTTTGTGTTTTGTTTTTGTTTTTTTTTACCTACAATGGCCCTAATATATATTTAACGATAGAAAGATTTTGTTAAACTGGTGTTTTAGTTGCATAAACATTCATCAGAGTCAGAGCTGCTCAGAAATAATTCAGTAATAAATCAAAAGAATTGGGACAAAAACCCTTCATATGACTATCAAACAAATATGAACATAAATTGTAATTTATTGTTCTTTCCCCTCCCATTGAACTAACTTACCTAAATGGCTGTAAGCTAAGCTAACTAGCTGAATTTCTGATAAATTGCAAAACTGGATAAAAAATGAAACCCGTTTAATCCAGAAGGTCCGTCTCATACGAGTTAACCAGAAAACAGACGACGACCCTTCGTCCTCCTTCCCTTCGTCCTCCACTCATTAAACACCTACAGGAGCCGTGTGACGAGTCCCGTTATGAATCATGCATGTTTCACACAACCAAATGTGACATTTAAGACAGATCTGCATCCAACGAAAGACACGGGGCTCATTTCCCGCTGCATGCCGCTCATTTCCTGCTGCATGCCACTCATTTCCTGCTGCATGCCACTCATTTCCTGCTACATGCATGCCGCTCATTTCCTGCTACATGCATGCCGCTCATTTCCCGCTGCATGCCACTCATTTCCCGCTGCATGCATGCCACTCATTTCCCGCTGCATGCATGCCACTCATTTCCTGCTACATGCATGCCACTCATTTCCCGCTACATGCATGCCACTCATTTCCCGCTACATGCATGCCACTCATTTCCCGCTACATGCATGCCACTCATTTCCCGCTACATGCATGCCACTCATTTCCTGCTACATGCATGCCACTCATTTCCTGCTACATGCATGCCACTCATTTCCTGCTACATGCATGCCACTCATTTCCTGCTACATGCATGCCACTCATTTCCTGCTGCATGCATGCCACTCATTTCCCGCTGCATGCCGCCGACACAAACAAACTGCTTTACGAGTAAACATCCTGCCGCTTAACCCACGTGACCTTACCTCCCGCTGTGCAGGCAGATGAAGCAGTGGGCCAGGCAGGCCACAAAGTCCTGGTCGTGGTTGCCCGGCCCGAGCACCAGGTTGCGGTTGACGGTCAGGACCCGCAGGGCGTCCAGCAGGGCCACCTGCTGAGCGACCGTCTTGTGGGGTCGGCAGAGCTGGTAGAGCACCGTCCGGTTCAGGCAGTGGTAGATGGTGTCGAGGGAGAGACCCTGCGAACGCCTCTTGGACTGGAGGAGGAGGAGAGGGAGGAAAGCAGACGGGGGAGGAGGTCAGAGGAAAGGTACAACGGAGAGCTGGCGTGTTGCTGCTACGCTGCTGCGCTCTGGATAAAGCTGCAGGGGAGAGATTTGTTTGAGCAATCGGGGGCTGAACTGGGTTAAGTCCTTGGAGGGTTGTGAGTGTTGCTTTGTTGTTCTTGTGTTAGTTTAGTGCAGAGGACTGATTAAGGACTTGGAACACCAAGTTAAATCTAGTCTGGGTTGGTACACATGGGTCGGAATATTTCGAGTCATTTGAATGCAATGAAAAGTAAATGCGTCCTCGTTCCCGCCGTCGGCCTCAGCATGAAGCACATGGCCCTCTGAACCACTGAGCACACAAAGGGGCTTTATGGTTGGAAAGAAAATTCATTTCAGACCATAATCTCCTAATCTTCTCACACAGAAGGCGTAGAAAGGAGAATACAAAACCCAGACACATGACTTTAATTGCAAATATTAGCTTTTTCTTCTTCTTTTTTTTTTTTAACTAATTCATTCACTGGGGAGTAAAACATAAACAATCATATATTTATGAAACCTTTATCCTTTTTGCATCTTGAAAAAAATAAAATGCAGTCAATCAGGGAAAGAATTACTAACCCAAAACATGAATTTGCTCTGATACAGTAAATAGTAAATAGCCCTAAATGGACTAACAGCTCCACCTCAGTCTGGTGAGTAGGTGAGGTCGCCTGCAGTCAGATGGATGCTACTTCTCTAATTTAACCCCGAGCGTGGTCTCTGGTTACATTAACTCACACGGACCGTTTCACTTCTCCATCAGCAGGCAGCACGCAGACGCCCGGCGCTCACGGCTGGGTGCGATAAGTTTGTCTACTGTAATTTGACTCGTAGCCACACATCAGTTCTCGTGTAAATGAGGTCTGGCTTCTTTTAGCCTCCGGCAACAGTCTGCAGGCAACTTTCCAATTAGGGAACTTCAGCGAGGCTTTTAAAAAAGGAAGCGAACATCGGGCTGAGAAGAAGGTTTCGCCTGTTTCACCTCTGACCTCACCCAGCATCACTGATGGGTGTAGTTGGGTGTAGTAAGAGGGGTGACCCCACCCAACAATGATGTCACCAGGGCCTTCAGTGCAGCAAGCTGAGAAGTTTAATTGCTGGTCATTTTCAGAGGGCGTTGGATTACTCTTTGCGCAACCTTTTTTTTTTTTTTTTTTTTTTAATCAGTGTAATTTTGTTTTAAACACTGTATTTACAGTTTGCAATCTATATGACAGATAAACTGTTATGTACTGAATAGTGCATTCATAACGTTGACGTTCAAACTCAAAATTAACATTTCGAATGCTGCGCAGCTTTTTTAAATTTATTTTTTAAACGGAAATATTCTGCTTTAATCCATATTTGTTGGCGTGAAGCCTTTCAAAAGCAACAGTGTCACTGCGGCACGCACCTGTAGTAACTGTGGCGGTGCAGCAGCAATCTAACAGCACCATGAATTACATTTACATAACCACAAATCTATTCTTTTCTTCTCATGTTAGGGCGAGACGCCATGACGGACATTTGAAGCCTTATTCGAAAACCTGTATATGAATACTTTTACTATTTGGGTTGATTTGTCCCCTCTGGACCTCCAGGGATCTCCGCAGGTGGTCCGGTGCCTCACCTGTCCTATGAGCTGCACGATGAAGTCCACCACCAGCTTGGAGTCCTTGTTGAACATGCCCTGCCACAGCTTGTCCACCACCCTCTGGGTGAAGTAGAAGACGTTGTTGACCAGAATCTGATAACTGCCTCCGCTGCTGAGCGGCAGAGAGGCATCTTCCCCTGGAGAGAGAGAAGAGAGAAGAGAGAGAGAGAGAAGAGAGAAGAGAGAGAGAGAGAGAGAGAGAAGCAGAGAGAGAGAGAGAGAGAGAGAGAGAGAGAGAGAGAGAAGCAGAGAGAGAGAGAAGCAGAGAGAGAGAGAGAGAGAGAAGCAGAGAGAGAGAGAGAGAGAGAGAGAAGCAGAGAGAGCGAGAGAGAAGAGAAAGAGAAAGAGAGAGAGAGAGAGAGAGAGAGAGAGAGAGAGAGAGAGATCGTTTATACCTTTATTCATATGTCTTTATTTATATGTCTTTATATGCCTCCTTCTGGTGCATTCATCCCAAACGTGATCCTCAAGAAGAAGCTCGTCATCCAAACAACAGGAAGTGTTTTTAACAGCGTAGCAAATATTCGCACTGGCTTCACAGACATAATATCTTCATAATATCCTCCCGTAAGGATAGAGTCTTATGTCTTTAGTAACAGTAATATGTTAATATGTGCTGCATTTGTTTCTTTTTTTTATCGTGCCATAGATTATATACTGTAAAAACGTGTTAAATGTAAGTTACTCGCTCAGATACATTTAGAAATGAGCTCAGAGGGGTTCAAACGACAATGCCATTTAAACCATTTTTTATCGTCTTATAATTCATATTTGCACAAAAAAAAAAAAAGAAGATAAACCAGGCTGCAGACGAGACTAAATATAACACGAGCAGCTGTGTAAAATGCTGAAGACGCTTGCTGTTTTCTGGGATTCAGACTGTGATTTGCTGACTCATGATGCATCAGAGCGTCTCACAGAGCCAAGAAGAAACCGGTCCAAGCTGCTCATCCGGGGCCATTTTATGCATAATCAGCAGCTATTTTTGTGAAAAAGGCCTTTGGCCAAATACTGTGAAATAAAGCGGACGGGTTCGTCTTCTCTACTCGTTCGCTACTCGGGGTAACGAGACATCAACTCGTTTGTTGTTTTATGATCGTCCATAAACTGCAGATTACTGGGAAAACAATAAAGTTGTCAGCGGAGACCGGGCCCCTCCGTCTGAGAGGACTTTGTTCTGACCTAGAAGGACGTCAGCAGCCAGAAGATGCTCCATGACGCCGTCCAGGATGTTGGACTGAAACTCCTTCTGCTGAGTTCTGGTGGAGCGCTCCGGAGAGGCCTGGAACCAGAAAACACACATTTAGGACCAGGATGTGTGAAGAATTACGACGCGTGGACGGGGTCAGAGGTCACGTCCTCACCTCCAGCAGCAGGTCGATGATGGGCGTCTGCTTGCTGGCCGGGGTCATGCAGAGGTTGTCCATGATCAGGACCCGCATGAAGTCAAAGACGTACTTCTTGGCCGGGTGGTTGGTCAGGGAGGTCTTGGAGCCCACGTTGCAGTACTCCGACTGGCTGCGGTTCATACCCGAGTCCCCGGCGAAGGCCTTGAACTCCTCCGTGGGAGACCCCGCCTCGTCGTCCAGATCGGTGACCTGGAGCAGACGGAGGGAGACAACGTGACGACACTTTAACTACCTACAGGATACAAATAATAACCTCCTGTATTAGAAAACCAGACATATTTTTAGTTTTCAATCCTACAGTGCGACCTGACCTTGCTGCGGTTTTCTTTTTTCCCCTAACGAGCAATTATCCGAATAAGTAAACTGTCCGAAAACACATTTTGCTCTGAAGAAAAGTGCAGAGTCTTGCACTTGGTTCTTGAAACTGCAACAGTCGAGATTATAGTGCCAAAGGTTTCAAATGAGATTCCACAAGGGACAATAACTTAGTTTTTATTGCACCGTAAGAGAGAATCACAGGATACCTGCAGAGGGTTTATAGGGTCACTGATCAATACCTCTGATTACTTGCCCTGATGATCTGAGCTTTTCTGCTTTAACACCCAATTTCAGACCGACTGCGCTTTGATTTAAAGTCTTGACCCAAGAGATGTGCCGAGGAGAGACAAAGTGCGGCCTTACCATCTCGGAGTAGGGCCGGATGTTGAAAGGGAAGACGGTCGCTGCCAGCGCACAGAGGAACTCCGCACTGTGCCACATGGGCGCCAGGTCGGACACGTTGTGGTAAAGATACCTGAAGAACTGCATGAGGGTGACCGGGTACTCCCTCAGCCAGGAGCCCTCCTCCTCCGACTGCCACGGCTGGGGGGGAGAGAGAGAGAGAGAGAGAGAGAGAGAGAGAGACACCAATCAAGTACCGACTCGACAGACTTCATATCTAAAAGCAGTTGGAGAGCTAGTTTTTTTTTTCCTTGTGAGTCTCTATAGAGAGAAACAGAGAGAGAGAGAGAGAGAGAGAGAGAGAGAGAGAGACTCGAGGGAGCGAGAGAGAGACTCGAGAGACTCAGTGAGAGAGAGAGAGAGCCTCGAGGGAGAGAGAGAGAGAGAGAGAGAGAGACACACTCGAGAGACTCAGAGAGAGAGAGACTCGAGGGAGAGACAGAGACAGAGAGAGAGAGAGAGAGAGAGAGAGAGAGAGAGAGAGAGAGAGAGAGAGATTGGTTCCCAGGAGGTCGAGTGAAGCTTCTCAGCAACCAGCCGTGAGCGCTGTGAGATTCCCTGAGAAAGTCCCGAGCGTGTGGATGCGTGTGGGTGCGTGTGGGTGCGCGTGGGTGCGTGTGGATGCGTGTGGGTGCGTGTGGATGCGTGTGGATGCGTGTGGGTGCGTGTGGATGCGTGTGGATGCGTGTGGGTGCGTGTGGATGCGTGTGGGTGCGTGTGGGTGCGTGTGGGTGCGTGTGGATGAAAACAGCATGCGTGCCGAGTCATTTCTCACTGGATTAATGGAGTTTACGAAAGACGCCCTTTAAAAGAAACCAGGCAGCAAACCGCTGTGAAATGAGACATAAAGAACCACTCAAACAGGACTAATGAACAGGAGGAACCATGAGGCCGTGTTCGAAAAGTAATCTGCTTTTGGGAAAAGGTGTTGGATTTAATTAGTCAAATTATGGGTAAATGGGTAAATAAATGGGTCGAGGCTAAAAAAAAAAAAAAGTATTTACCAATTCGTAAAAAAATACTTATTCTTGCATAATGTTGCTTTGACCGAGAGAAATGAAACGTCACGTTTCTCTATCAGTTGGAATTTAGTTCCTAAGCATCCCTTCTCTCTAAAGGGTGCTCTGAAGATCCGGGCTGGTCTTGACCTGGGTGATCATTCTCTTCACGGGAGTGAAAACAGTGACGGCTCTAACAAAAGGAAGGCGGCTCCTCACCAGGTTGAGCATGCTGCGCAGCATGGCCAGCAGCAGGAAGGCCGCCTCGGTGTACACGTTGTGGATGGAGCCCACCACGGTCCCGCTGGAGGTCGGGATGCCAAAGATGAACGTCCAGATGGAGTCCAGGTCAAACTGAGAGGGCAAACAGACACACTGGGGTAATAGACAGTCAGGTAAACACATTATCACACGTTAATGTTTATCCCTCCTACATTTTGTCTTGACATCTGAAAGCTGATAATATCTTTACATCTGGCATTTTACAGTTGCAGTTGATGCATTTCAGCTTCTTCTACTGATTGGTGGTTAATCAAAGTGGGTCTAGTACTAAAAGCTGCAGAATGTAAATTACCCTCAATATACAATATACAGCGTGACTCTGGAGCCGTCAGAGAACATTATGCCGGAGAATTTGACTCACTGTTTTACTAAATGTATGGAATTTCAGTGAATGCGTAAAATGCTCCAAAACTTCCACAGAATAACAATTTTTTTATAAAGTAAGTTTGATTTAAAGGAAGACAGAAATTAAGTACATCACAGTCACATTTTTTCATTTCATATTTACTGATCTTTAAGGAAGCCCTGAGTGGAATATGAGAAAAAAATAAAATAGCATTTTCTAAGTTCTTTAAACGTTTTTCTTCAAAAGTTTTGGCAAGTAATAATAATTATAATTATTTCATAAAAATAAAAAATAAAAAGTTAATCTGATTGAAGTCTAAATTGTTTTCTCTCGGTATAAAAAAATGTATTGCCAGATGAAAAAAGGATAATCGTTCTAAGTTCCTTAAGTTTGTGGAAAAGATTTAGCAGGTGATTTATCTTTATTTTTTTAGGATCGTTTTTTAAGTGTTTGTTGTTGTAATACTCACGTTGGCCACAAGAGGCTGAACCACTGCTCCGTGTTTTTAAATAGGACGAAAAGCATTCATGTTCTCTTGCAGGTGAGTTTTTATTTAACTCTAAACACGGCACACAGTGTGTGTGTGTTCGCAAGTTAAATAAAATTAAGGTTGAACGCTCTCGGTCCTTATTTAGAACACGGGTGTGCAAATCAGCCTCTTGTGGCCTCAATGAGTATTACAACAACAAACACTTCTTTTCACCTGGAAAAACACACTTTTTCCCACCAGTTTCACAGATAAGGAAAGATTATCCTGGCAAAAAAAAACCTTCTCATCTATTCTCCAGTCATAAACACAGGAGAGAAAACAATCTAGTTTTTCCTCACTGACCTCTCGGGGCTTCCGTAGCTTAGTGAACAAAACACTCAACAAAAACACTGCAGACGTAGAAGAAGAAAGAAGGTGGGGTGTACTAACATGTACCTGCAGGCTGTCCGGCAGCTCGGTGACGGGCTGCTGCAGGAACAGCGCCATGAGCAGGAAGTAGAGCTCCGGCACGTTGGTGTGTTTGGGCAGCAGCGTCTGCAGCACCGGCAGCCCGGGGAAGTGGCACGCCTCCCGGTTGATCTCTCGCAGCGTGGAGCGCCCGCCAGCGCTGCGGCCCACGTTGAAGCCTGGAGAAGAGGAGGAGGAGGAGGAAGAGGAGGAAGAGGAGGGTCGGAGGATGAATGATGGGGAATTAGAGGTACGGGCATTCTGCCGGCTGCTGGTGGGGGGGGGGGGGTAGGTTCATCGAGGCGGTGGTTAGAATTATAAACCAAGACTGAAATCCTCTAACTGGGCGAATCAGGCAGGATTTAAACGCTAGCAAAATGATTTAAAAGAAAAGGATTCGGTTGAAGGACAAACTCCAAATCTAAAAAAAAGGGCTTCATTTTGAAAGCACACATTCTGACAATGCTACAGCAGCGGTAGTTCTGTTCGGCCATGACACTACTCAGCGAGGTGTTCATAAGCAGGGTCAGTGGTTCTCAACCTGGACGGCTGGGTGGGATGACGTCGGCGAGGTTGGAAAGTAGTAAATTAGAGAGCGTATTGTTGTCTTGAATCGTTAGTCATTTTCCATTCCTGGAGAAAGAACCCTGATTTCCCCGGGTTGAAAGCCACTGAGCTCAGGGAGGGACTCTACGGTCGCAGCAGCAGGGAGAGCGGGGGGAGGCAAAGAAACTAAATAAATAAATAAATAAAAAAAATGAGAAGACGAACCCTTGGCTGTGAGGCGCACAAACTGCGCCGCTTTCTGTTTACTGAACGACGGCCAACTCCGACGGAAAGCGTTGCCAGAGTGAGGAGAGGCGTCTGCTGAGCCATATTACAACATACAGTACACACACACACTGCACATCATCACGGCATGCTTCTGACTCTCAGGGCCGGGGGGAGGGGCGGGGTGGGGGATGTTCACATTCACAGAATGAACACAATCATTTGAGCGAACGTCACGCACACACGTCCCCCGCGAGGAGAGGACTCGCGGTACCCGGGCGCACTCACCCATCACTGTGCCGATCTTATTGGTCAGGACGGAGTCGGTGTGGTCCAGCCAGCCGCCGCCGCACAGGCCCTCCTTGAAGCGGTTGAGGATGGACTGGTTGGAGAGCAGCACCACCAGGATCCACAGAGCGGCCGTGACCGTGCTGGAGTGAAGGTGCTCCTCCATGAACATCAGCAGCCAATCGAAGCCCAGCGTCCGCACCAGGTCCTCGCACGCCCTTGTATGGGCACAGAGCAGCTTCGCGTTAGCGTTAGACATCTTAAATGAGACCCGGGACATTCGCGTCGGACTTGAAAGCATTTGATACACTCTTGATGAGATTCCCTGGGAATCAAGGTCAAAAAGGTCAAAGCGGGGGAGGCCTTTGACTCACTGGGCGTTGACGGTGCACTTCTCTTTGGTGGTGAAGAGCAGCCGGAGCAGGTTGTCCAGCAGCCGGTTCCTCAGCAGGATGAGGCTGGCCGACAGGAGGCCGCCGAAGTCGTCGTCGTTACCTGGGAGACACAAAACAGGGAAACAGTCGGATCAGATATTCTGCAAGTCCACGGCCGAAACAAGCTGATCCACGAGCCAACAAAAATATGATTAAAAAAAACACCCATTTGTTTTTTTTGTGTAGTCACACATATGCGTATTTAATGTCACCTCCATCGATCTTCTCCTCGTTGTTGATTTCCATGACGACAAACTTCTCACACACGGCGAAAGTTGGCAAAGTAGAGGAGATGAACTGGCCAAACCTGTGAGGTGGAAAAACAAAAAAAGGAAAAAAAGTTTTGCTTTCCATTTCACCCCCCCCACAGATCTTTTTGGCATCAAACATACGATAAAATATCTCGTAATGGACATTTTTCCAGGTTCAGTCCCTCGAGGGTGAGTCGGTCTAAAGCTGTGTTTACCGCAGCAGGTCATGCGGGTTGGGGAAGCCCTGCAGCAGCAGGCTGAGCACGTTGCTGATGGCCGCCACGGTCGGCTGCGACAGAGAGGTGTCCCTCAGGGTCAGCAGCAGCCTGGGGATCAGCTGAAACTCCCTCAGCAGTTTGGCGTTCTTGGCCGCCTCGCTGTTGCGACACAGAAACAACACACGCACACACACACACACACACACACACAGGAGAGATCAGACTTTCATTCGCTTTACAATCATTTCGGTATTCAGGGTGAACCTCGAGGAAAAGAACAGTTTTTTTTTGGACACTTGCCTGGATTCTGTCAGCAGTTCGATGAAATGCTCAAACAGAGACAGATGGAGCTCGTAGGGAGCGTGGAGCCAGACCTGAGGAGCAGAAGGAGCAGACTGAGACCTCGGCGACACAAGTCGCGCTTGGCAACAACAAAAAAAACAGCAACAGTCTCGGCACAGAGCGACCCCCCCCCCCCGTTTCTAGAGGTTCAACTACCCCCCGAAAGCCCTCACCTCGAAGTCACAGAGCAGGTCCTGGAAGGCGGTGGAGTTGGGGATGATGGAGGTCTCGTGGCCGCTGTCGACGGTCCCCACCAGAGAGAAGGTGAGGTGGAGGATGTGGCTGTTGAGCAGCGAGCGCTTCTTCTTCAGCAGCATAGCCAGCAGCTGCACGGCGTCGGGGGGAATATATATATATTTTAAACACGTCACATTGCTTCTTTTTTTATATGTCACGATGCGTTTCTGCTTCATTTTTATACACAAACTTATTAGCTTTTCAGTTTGAGAATGTAACGTAAATGTAATTCTCTGTAAGGATCACGATAAAAGACATGAGAATAAAACTAATTTACAGCAGCAAACAAGAGGTTACTGGAAATATAAATACAATTTAAACGGAGTATACTTTTAAACACTGGTAACATGACGGATTTCATACATTTAAAACAGGTTTACAAGAGAAGGAGAAGAAAAAAACAGTTTGGTAAATATAAAAGATGAGAAAAAACAATCTGGAAAGTCACTTGCCACCTTTTTGTCTTCTGGCAACAGTCAGTTATGAAACCCCCAAAAACCTCCACACCAAACCAATATTTAATAAATATCGAGATGTATTAAATATTCCAGATAAAAGCAAAATCCCCCCAAAAGTCAGAAGTGGTCATGTGACCGCAGTCAGAAGGCCGATTGTATCTCACCTGGTAGCCTTTGATGCGCTCCATCTCCTTACTGGCCAACGGGTTGCTTTTCACCACGCACACCAAGGCCTTGACCGCGGCATACAACCCCTCCACGTCCGACGCCATGGCGACCAGGCCCAAGATGGCCGCCGCCCCACCCACGTACTGCAGGTTGGTGGCCACGGGTTTGGCCACGAACGCCCGGACGCCTGAAGGGAGGAGAAACGTAGCGCGGCTGAATACGACAAGTTCACGTAGACGAGCTCCTCGCGGACGAACCGGGTGAAGCCGCCGATTGTTACGGGTCACGGACTTTTGGTTTTACCTAAGTATCCGATGACGGCGGCTCCGATGGTGCGCGCCGGCCCGTTGAGGTGGCCGGCGGCGTTGTGAAGCAGCTTGACCGGAGTGGCGTTTTCATGAGAGGACACGGTGAGCTACAGAGGGAGAGAAGAGGGTCAGTCAAGGTCAAGGTCAAGGGCAAGGTCAGACCCGGCCACGTGAACTGGATGACTTTGGGAACGTGTGAAATGTCATTAATTCCACCGGGGTTAGCGGTGTCCTAATAAGAGCATCACGCCATATGCTAGATACGCTATTATAGACACATGCTCGCATACGGGACACCACGCTGTCAAGCAACGGGCAACCGGTCACTGTGGGAAATGTCTTTGTCAAGAAAAATGGACACAGAGAGTCTGTATTTTTTTTCAAAGAAAAACGGACCAGTTCCTATTTCTTTAGAGGTAAATCGGGTACGCTCAAAGAACAGAATATATAAGGCACCACAATCAGACCCATCGTGGATCCTGTGAGGAAAACTGAGAAGATTAATGAACGAATGACAAATGAATTTGAGATAACGTCTCAACTCATAATGGATTTTTTTTTTTTTAAACATGCACGTTCGCTAAAAGAAAGTAAAAAAGTTTGAGGCTGTTGTTATTCATAGGTTATTAAATGAGCCCATATGAGATCAAATTGGGCTGAATGTGGCCCCGGGAACTCAAATTGGTTGGTGTCGTTGGTGTCAAATTGATCCTATACAGTCTTTGCTTATGGATTTGTTTGTCTTATGTATTTGAACACTGCTTTCTACGAATGCTGTTACACGAGGAGACTCAGGATTTAGTGTTGAAAGCTGCGGTCTTTGTATCAAGGTCTGGACTTTCTAAAAAGCTTTTATTCAGCCAGTTAAAATGAAATATGGGACCAATGTATTCAGTCTTTGCTTATGGATTTGTTTGTCTTATGTATTTGACCAATATATATGGGACCAATTTAGCAAGTCGGGAGGAAAAGAAAGAGACGCCGCGCTCCGTTGCTCCGCCGTAAAATACTCTATTTATTCTTTTTAACATGATTTAGCAGGTGAAAAAGGTGTGAAAAATACGGCCTTTATGCGTCATGTTCCTAGTCCCAATAAGAAACGAGTGCACAGCGACGTGTCGGGCTGCGAGCGGCTCTCTTCCTGCTCCACAACGGGTCCCTGCGGCAGCAGAAACGCTGCCTCGGCACTTCTGTGCCGTCTGCTTCCCGCGGGTCGCCGAGAGCCGAGGCTCAGCGGGGGAGAGCAGTGCAGGCTGGGAAATAACTTGACAGGTGGGGAAGGAGATAAGGACGGAGGGGGGGGGGGGGGACTCATTTGGAGCTCAAACACACACATAATAGGATGGTGTGTTAGCTGCTTTTATTTTTATATGCAGCTAACACACCATCCTAGTGTGTTTATGTGTGTATATGTGTATATATGTGTGTGTATATATATATATATATATATATATACACACACACACATACACATAATAGGATGGTGTGTTAGCTGCATATACAATATATATATACATATATATGTTATAATATATATATAAAATATATATATTATATAGATAGATAGATAGATAGATAGATATAGACACACACATAATAGGATGGTGTGTTAGCTGCATATAAAATATATATATAAATATATATATTATAATATATATATAAAATATATATGTTATATTATATAGATGTTATATTATATATCTATATATATAAAATATATATGTTATATTATATATATATATATATATATATATATATATATATATATATGGTGTAATTGATGTATAAATGGTAATTTTGTGGATGAAATTCCATTAAATATAATTCTCACAATAAACCAGATATTTCCCTTTTAAAGGAGAAACACTATTTTAACCAGCAGCTTTTGGGAATAAACCAGCATAAGTTTCTCTAATAATTATATCTTAAAAACAGTCTTTGTGGCTTTATTCTGATGAAAACTGCTCCAGTCTATATTTTGCTTCCAGGCCATTCACCTCAGTCTAAATCCTTTCTGTTGACAAGATGTCTGACCTGCTTGGCGATGGCTTTGCTGTCCAGTTTGTTGTAGACCTTCCTGATCTTGGCCACGGTGAGAGTGGAGACGGAGAGCGCGTAGAGGCTGAAGGACACCTTCTCCTCCGGTACCAACGCCACCGGGGCGGCCGGAGCGACCTCCGTCTTCGAGTCTTTACCTGCGACAAGAACAGAGGGTCAGAAAAGATAGAAAACAGGTTAAGATCGTGGAATAAACAGAGAGGATATGCGGATTGAAGGGTGAACTTTTGGAGGGCCACTCACAGGGCAGGTAGACGGCCTGGAAGCTGCCCACGTAGATGGGTCCCAGCTCATAGATGGCGGCGACGCTGGCGGCGGGCAGGACCTCCTCCAGGAAGTGGCTCGGCCCCAGACGCCACACCAGGCTGGAGAGCTGGCGCTGGGCCGGCGGCGTCCCCACGTACCCGTAGACGGTGCTCAGCACGGGGGGGTTGGTGGAGCCGGAGCCACCCGGCGCACTGTGGACGTAGTGAAGCTGGAGGAGAGGAAGTGTGGGGGGGGTACAGGTGACTTCTATGAAAAGGTACGTCACATTCAGAGATACTTTCATGGTTTACATGTGGAGGCAACATTTTAAATCTGAGCATTTTATATTGTATAAATGCAGCATCGTGTTAATTCTATTTATTCTTTGTCATTTTTATCCCTGATAAATTTTTTCTCCTAATTTTGTCAGCTATTTTTTTTTTTATTTAGTCTTAATCTGGCTTCAAAAGTACTTTTTTTTTGTCAGATTTATATTTTAGTTAATCTAGTCTAACAAAAAAAACTATAATTTCGTAATTTTACTCCAGATTTGATTTTATCTGATAAAAAAAAAAAGAAAAACACTTTCTTTTTTGTCTTGTCATTTTTCAACAATATTGCATGTTTGATGTCGTCTCAGCAAAGTGTTTAATGACTTCGTGATGGAGGAAAAACTTTTTTGCACAACATATTTGTTCATAGTTTTTGTTAACGAAAAAAAAACATTACGTTTCCCTTATTTTCGTTTATGCAGAGCACTGATATGTAGCTAGTTGCTGTACATAAAGGGTTAATATTAAACCGCTCGTGCTCGCTAACAAACGTCCAAACTTGTAAGTTTAAGGACGGCGACAATCAGGGGAATCGCTGCACGATGTCTCATCTTTTCATCATTTATAATTCATACGTTTGAGGGCTGATTAATGAGCGATTACTAGAAGCTACTGCTGTTCCTGTTGTTACCGAGTGGATACTTTGTACTTGTCGTGTGATCCTCAGAGGCTGAACACGCAGGAGAGAAGTCGTGTGCGTTACAGGAACTCATTCTCAGAGTGCGAAGACAACAACCAGAGACACAACCACGAGGCCGCGACGCGCACACGGACGCACGAGGAACACACGCCCGGCTCCGCGCTTCCTGTTCGACGACCTCGGAAGGAAATGAAGCCGTCGGTATCAGCAGTGCTGAGAGGAAGCTGATACTTGTGGTCTGCCGCGCTGTAATCTCGGGTGTGTGTGGGGGGGGGAGAGAGAGAATCTCAAGTCACTGAACCACAAGCCACATCACAGTCTGCTGCGCTGCGAGGTCACGGTTCAAAGCCGGGTTAGAAACGTGTTTCTGAGCTCCTCGCTCATCGGAGGAGGGCCGAGTGTTCAGAGCGGGACGAACGCAGGCGTCTTTAAAACACAGAGTTTGAGTTTGATTCTTTCAGTTTTTTTCAGATGCGGCATGCAATTCAAAACCAATTGCACCGGAGTTAGCTTCGAGGCTAACTACCGTCCCGTTGTCCCTGGAAACATCTGCTCCGTGTTCCTATTCACGTGTCCGTCTACATTATGTGAGAAGAAGAGATGGCAGATATTACAGCCTGGTAACAACGTGGTAGTTTGGTAATAACGGTGTAACATCTGGGTAATATTAGACTGAGATGTATGTAACAGGGTGATAAGGGGCCAAAAACAAAGGGTAATAATGGTGAAACACATTGAAACTATTTATTAATAGTAGAGTAATACTTTTGTAACAATATGGTTACCTGCTTACAATATTTGGATTAAAAAAATGGGAATATGTAATTACCAATTTTATTTATATATTATTTATTACATATTTATTTTCCTTTTTTTTTTATGTACTTGTCGCAAATTTTTTCATGCCCAGATTTTTTCTTCTTCTTCCGTTTGTTTTGTTACATATTCATCACTGATCTACGATAGCAACTGGTTTTCTGTGCCTTTTATGTTTCTATGTTTAAAATATATATATATATATATATATATAAATAAATAAAAAATAAAAAAAATTAATATGGTTAAAACCTGATATAAAAATGTGGTAATATAGGTTGATAAATATCAACCTATATTACAGGCTACTATCAGTGTAATGCATTCAGAATCATATGAGATACTTAGAACACAGAGATTCCTCCTCTCTCACGTTGTTGTTTCAGAGCAACACCGTACAAGTGACATGTGGAACGCTGTGACTCGTTACCCGTTCTGAGTGACGACCACCAATCAGGGCTGATTAGATTAAACCAAACATCGAGGGGCGTTTTATATAAAGTCCCAGTTCACCGTGGGTTCGGCATACAGAACAACACGCATTCAAGGTCGTCAGATGTATGTAATGTTTGGATTATCGATTTAGCATTTAGGAAATTTATCAACAAATATTCACTAGTTTTAAGATTCTTAAATGTGTTAATTTGCTTTATTTTAATGGTAAATTAACTATCTTTGGGTTTTGGACTGTATGGAAACATCTAAAAAAAAACATTCTCACACACACACACACACACACACACACACACACACACACACACACCTTGACGGTGTTGATGAGCTGTCCGTCGATGTACAGCGAGGCCATGCTGTTCTTCAGCATGCCTTTACTCATCACCAACACCAGGTGGTGCCACTGGCCCTCCGCGATCAGCTCGCCGCAGCGGAAGCGAGCACAGCAGGGCAGGATCTCGTAGAAGGAGGCTTCTTCACTCGACTCATCAGCTGCTTGATTTTGGGGGAGAGGAAGGGGGAGAGAGGAGGAGGATGAGTCGGAGGGAGAGGAGCAGGTCGTAAAAACCGTGAACGTCTGGGTCACTGACTGAAACCCCACAAGAGACGGCGTCGTACACAAACTAACGATTAAAACAGTTTCTCACAGTCAAATACACAAACACATTCTGAGGGAGGATTCAATCCTTGTGACTACATGCGCTATGGAATACTTTATCATCATCATTCAAATAAGGTCCCGAAAGGTAAACAGGGGAACACGGCGGTGTCTTCCTCGGGGTCAGAGGGGAACGTCCCGATTCCTGATGTAGACGATGTATATTGTCTCACAACAAACGCACCACAAGTAGGATAAAGAACGACTAGAACCGGAACAACAGTGACTTTAAATTAAAAGCCCGTTCACAAAAAAAAAGGTCTAAAATATATTTCCTCATTAAAGACCTGTAAACACCACCGCATCAAATTTAAGAATCAAATATGTCTCTGTCTGAATTAATAATAAATCTTTGATCGACTGATCCACATTCTCCCCTTCCATCAGGCTGTCGTTGCCATTGTTGGTTTTTATGGCACATTTCCTTAATAGCTCAGAGTTGTGTGTATATGTTGCCCCCCCCCCTCCATCCCGAGCCACACTTGTGATGTGAAGCAGCGGGTTAGGGTCAGGGTCCTACTCACAGTGGGACTGCAGCAGCTCCTCCTTGGTGGAGACGGTGAGCGAGCGGTCCTTCGCGGACAGAACCACCGCCAGGCACACGTAGTGCTGCTCGGAGGACGTGGCCCGGCGGACCACGGTCAGCAGCCGCACCGGGTGGGCCTGGGGGGCCGCGCTGAAGCGCTCCACGCAGAACCAGGTGGAGTAGGTCAGGCCCGACGGGGGCGGGAACAAGCGCTCCCCTGGAAGGAGGGGGGGGGGGAGACAGAGATCAGAGGAGAACAGATCGACAACAAGCATTCCTTTGCCTTCGGGACCATTGCTGTGTTCACCATATTGCCCCCCCCCCCCCCATCCGGAGCACATTTCCCTGTATTTACTGAGTGCCACAGATATATTTTCGTTTCTGGACAGACGCCATGTTTACTCGTGTTTTGTTTATTACAGAGGAATCGGAGCTGGAGTTGTCTTCAGTGTCTACAGAATCCACACTGTGTGCTGAAAGTGGCAATAAGTGAAATGTGAATAATATTCATGCGTCACAGCTGCTTGGATTCATTTTTGTTTTGTTGTGTTGTCCCTCTCGAGGTGAAATACATCAGAAAGAGTCATTTTATTCCACCTGTGCAAATTAGTCTGTATTGTATCACTGCAGTCGTTCTTCAAACCAAACGAAGGGACGTCAGTGTTTGTACAGAACTGAGAATGGACTCGTCTCAAGGTCCGGCTCACTAAAGATCTTCTGATGATTATATATATATATATACATATATATATATATATATATATATATATATATATATATATATATATATATATATATATATATATATATTGCAACACACAAACACGCCCCTGATGTTTTGCAGCCGAGTGCAACGCGCCCTGTTTCTGTGGAGGGAAGAAATTATATGTTTATTTGCTCATAAAAACTATAATTTTTTCAAATCATTCTATTTTTTTTTCCTGCCGCCCGGCTCCAATCACTGCTGCCATGATCACTGGAAAAGTCCCGCCGCGGTAATGTCGCTCTCACTGCGTGCCGGCTCGGAGCGCCCGATCTCTGTTTTTTGTCGTGAGGCTCATTTGCATATAAAGGGGACAATTTGGCGCCAAATGTCTGCGTACTACTTCAAACGGAGTACGTATGAAACGGCACGGCAGCACGAGGCGCTGAGCGTGTGCGCGCACATTCATCCTGATGGGTGTTTGGAGAAGGACACGGTTTCTTAGCGGCCGGCATCTGTAGAATAACTCTAAACGCAGCCTTAGAGTCGGAGCGGTATGGAGTGACGCGGTGTTTGAGCCTCACAGCATCTGCTCGCAGACACATGAGCTAGTATGGATTTTTGGATTTGACCTTACAGGAGGACAGACCCAACGACAAGCTGAATGAAGTTCACTGATCCAACACGTCACTGCTGGTTTGTGCAGGAGGAATATAGACTCCTTGGATTACGGAGAACAACTAAACGCATTAATGCTGCAGGAACAGAGACACTGAGGGAGGAGATACATGCACTTCTTCTGCGTATCAGTCGATGGCTGATGTACAACAGAGGGGCTATGAGTTCCTGAGCAGACTGGGGATATTTTTGATGAATGAGCTTCCTGATGATGTCATCCAAGGATATGGGTCAGATAGGAGTGAGAAGAAAAGAAGGAAAGAAGGAAGGAAGGAAGGAAGGAAGGAGGGGGAGAAAGGGGGTTGAGACAAATGAGGCAAGAAAGGAGGCGAGGAAAAGTGACAACAGGAGGAAGGACGGAGGGAAAGAAACGAGAGGAAAGGGTAAAAGGAGGAGCGAGTAATGAGCGGAGGAAGAAAGACAAAGAAAAGGACTGTGGGCTGGGGAGCGAGACGAGACACGAAGAGGACGGAGGAAAGGAAGAGACGTGAGTGACAGGAAGCGATGAGGGAGGGAACGAGCGAGCTCTATAAATAGTGTTGTGTGACGGGCTGGAGACGACGAGGGGAAAGTGGGGTGGATGAGTGCAGAGGGAGCGGATGAATAGGTAAACAGGAGAAATGGTATTAATGTAGGAGACGATGAGGAGGGGGGGTGATTAAGAGAGGAGGGGATGAGGAGAGGTGAAGGAGAAGAGAGGAGAAGACAAGGAGTAAAAGAGAGAGGAGGAGGAGAGGAGAGGAGTAAAGGAGAGAGGAGGAGGAGAGGAGAAGAAATGGAAAGAAAAGAAAAGAGGAGAGAATAGGAGAAGAGAAGGGAAGAGAGGAAAGGAAAGGAAAGAACAGGAGAGGAGAAGAAAAGAGGAGAGGAGAGAAAGGGAGAGAAGAGGACAGAAGATAAGAGGAAAGGAAAGGAGAAGAAAAGAGAGGAGACAAGAGAAAAGGAGAGGAAAAGAGAAGAGGACAGAAAATAAGAGAAAAGGAGAGGAGAGGAAAAAAAGAGAACAGGAGAGGAACGGAAAGGAGAGGAAAAGAGAGAAGAGGAAAGGAAAGGAGAGGAAAAGAGAGGAGAGGAAAGGAAAGGAGAGGAAAAGAGAAGAGGAGAGGAAATAAGGGGAGAGGAGGTGAAAAGAGAAGGAAAGGGAGGAGAGAGGAGAATAGAAGAGGAAAGGAGAAGAAAAGAGAAGAGAGAAGAGGACAGAAGAGAAAAGGAGAGAAAAGAGGAAAGCTGGAGGAGAGAAAAGGAAGCCAGCTGTGCTTCATAAATACTAAAGGAGGCTTCAGACTAGGAAACCAACAGTCACGCTACACATCATCTGAACTCGGCCTCCAGGTCTTTGGGCTGTTTGGGTTCCAGGTGTTGTAGTTTCTTTCCCACGCACAAATGATGAAAACCCAAAAAAAAAAACACATTGGAAACCAAACACACTTTGTGGGGGAGAATAAAGACGTCATGGCTCCAGGAAGAAGAAAGAGAGAGAATCAAGAGGAGAAGTGGGGGTAAACAAAAGGAAGCCACGAGGAGGACGGCACACAAATAAAACACGACGGATGAAGCCAACACAAATATACCAGGTGTGTGTGTGTGTGTGTGTGTGTGTGTGTGTGTGTGTGTGTGTGTGTGTGTTAGGTGGGATGCTCAGCAGGAGGAGATTTTCACACATTAGAATATTTTCTTACTCGTTACAGCATCGTGTTTATACCTCGAAGAAGAAGAAGAAGAAGAAGAAGAAGAAGAAGATATTGTTCGCCGTTGGCCGGCGGTTAAATCCCACCTTGAATATTAAAATGTGTCGCTGTGGTTACGCAATGAAATGAAAAGACAAATTAAAATGTACCAACAATCCAACAGCGAGCGAGTGCTGAAGTCGGGGTCGACTCCACATAAAAGTGTTTTAAATCAAGGAAGAATATTGCATCTCTAGTTTAGTTTGCAATTATGTTTCGTCGATATCATGACGCAGGTTGTTGACTAAAATCTGACAGCACTCATGTTCCTCTTTTGTTTTGTTAAATTGGCCAAAGTCAGGACTCTATAGCAACAGCTGGCCACCATTTTTTTTTTTTTTTTTCCCCAATTGGCGACCAATCAGCTGCCATCATTGCGAACCACTTTATTTTCTGTCAGCGTAGAGGAACCGGTCTGTACCCCTCGGTTAATCCTTACCTGTGCCCATCCCGCTCAGCACCGCTCCGTCGCTGACGCCCGAGGCGTTGGTGTTGTTGGTGGGGGCGTTGTGGGGCGCCAGGCTGGGCAGGAACAGACACCTGCAGGGGGCGACAGAGGACAGAAGAGCGTCACGGCCGGGAGCGGACGCAGAGCGAGCTGGTCGGGCTCCCTGAGGTTAAACCGGCCGAGAGGTTCATCTGAGGTCACAAAGACTCCAGCGCCGGAGACACGGGGGCTTTGTGTTAGAATATGGAAATCTACAACTGCCTGATACTCCAGGATTAATTATGTATGAGGGAAGGATGGAGGCAGGGTGAAAGCGTACATTCAGGCCTGGTTTCTTTTAAAAAACAAGGAGTTGGGAGTTGTGTCTCCTTGCACTTTGGCTTCGGTCAGTGCTGGGCACCGATTACAGTGACAGTATATATGTAAAAGAAACAGTTTTTTTTTTTTTAAAGTCTCCAGGAAGCTTCCTGCTCAAATGATGGACCTTTATTTCGTGAGATAACTCCACAGATTTAAGTGCGACTGCGTCTGCACCTCTCCGTCCTTTCAAGGACAAACGCCGACAATCATTGGAGCAAAAGATCGCGGAGGATTTGACGGGTGAGTCGGCGTTTATTCTGCTGACTCACTGCCTCCCGGTGAAAAGGCGCCGGTTCCTCTCTAATCGCCCGGAGACGGCGCTGAAGACACTGCTGCTCTGGGAAATGAGCAAGGGGATTTGGGGGGGGGGGAGGGGGTTTGTAGGGACCGAGGCCGGGATCGAAGCACACTAGAGGATGAATCACTGTAACTGGATGTCGACTCAGGCAGCATAGAGACCCCTTTGTTGAAAGTCTGTCACAAACAAGTTTCATTCAAGGCTTTGGTCATTTGTTTTATTTATTTCTCTCTCGGAGAGAAAGCCGGCGCTGCAGTAATTCAGGCCGAAGACCAACAACGTGCTGGTCCGTCTGAACGCTACAGTCTGTGGGACTCGCTGCTTCCTACTCAACCAATCGGCTTTAAAAACATCACAAATACATAGTTTACATTTTAAAAGCAACTCCTAAGACAAGTCATTTACGGGACAACAATGGAGCTCGATGGCAGAGACGGCTCTTTGTTAGAAACACAGACAATAGTCGGCGGTGGTGTAAATTCATTTGTTTTGGCCTTTTAATGGGATTCAATGACGATAACAAAAATATAGACGGTCAATGTTGCGTCATCGTGTACTGAACAAAGTTCCCAATGACTCAAACCCGAGTCAATGGAAACATCTTTGGGTAATAATTGACTATATTCATAGACTACATTAATCAATAATACAAAATAATTGATGTTTGAAGGCCTAGATATAATCTAACCCAGTCGCTGGATAAGAATGTTGGCATTTGTGCGTTTCTGCAAAACCACGAAAAAGCTTTGAATGTCAACGTTTATAAATTGAATCGAGTGTTATTAAGTTACAGGGTATAATATGTACAGATCATATGTACGAGTATTGTGGGAGCGGTGGTGGACGGGTCAAACAAACACAGGACTTTCACTCAGGAGGCCGTCGTCCGTGTCCCGTGTGAAAGCAAAAAGCTAAACATGGACTTCTTATGGAGCGTAAGCAGGACAGTCCTCTGGCAGGTGTTTTTTATTTGAGGTAGTCGCGTCGTTACAAATGTTATTTTGCCGCTGAACCATGATCGAGTGGTTTTGTTGGCTGAACCTCACCGATCTGCAATACGATGCTGGAACGAGAAACATACTGTCGGCTGGGTTGATCTTTTTTTTTTTTAGCCCTTCTATAAATTATGCATTTTGAAAGAGGCGCTGATTGACCAGATTTTATTTTTCATTTTTTGGCTCTCTTTTTGTTTTCTCCACCAGGAAGGTCCCGGGTCAGGGTTCGCTCCGGGACAGCGGCCCTGAATCTGGCAGGGATTCAATGACGTATTCAAGGACACTTCAAGGGCAGACACGCCGGCCCTCTGTTTAACAGACAGACTGTCGACGGAGCACAAACACCGCCCTGCTGCTTCACAGTAACTCCATGTACGCTTTCTTTTTAGGCATCACCTTGATTAGGTTAAACCAAAAAAAAAAAAAAAAAACACTCCAGGGATTTCACCAGCTTGCTATGCTAATTCTTTCCTTTCCCCTCCACCCACACTGGATGGGGGGCCCTTGTGAGACGGGTGTCTCTCTGTGTGTGTGTGTGTGTGTGTGTGTGTGTGTGTGTGTGTCTGTGCATGTTGTGCAAGATGGAGTGGAGATGTGCACGTGTGTGCAAGAGAAGAGAGAGTGCCTGTGTGTGATTCCTAATAGCAGCAGAGGCATCAATATTTCATGGTGACAGATGGGAGAGGAAGGAGGGGTGTGTGTGTGTGTGTGTGTGTGTGTGTGTCCTCTGTTTATGGTGAGGAGAAAGTGGGCCAGTGCCTCGTCGCCTGTGTTCTGCTGCTTTGCCGTGTTTTCAGGAGAAACTCCATGTTCTATTCTGAGACGAGGCAAACGGGTTCTTGTGGGTAAAAGAAACGTAGAGCTGAGACATGAAGGGTCAGGAAATGTGGTCACGGAGGGGCTTCTACAAGTACTGAGTCAAAGGGAAGTGATCAGGCTGTGAAGAGGGTTTTTTTTTTTTTGGGCACTAATGAAAGACGCCTCATTAAGTCTCGTACGTCTTCGCAGGAGTTTTGTTGCGTTCAGTATCTGAGCAGCGAGAGATGAGGAGTATTTATTTTCTTAAAAACATGAGCTGCTGGAAAAGCAAATAAAAAGAAATGGCCTGTGGATGGCCATCTATCTATCGAGAACTGGTATATTTTCATTCATGAAATCTTTGTAATGGACAGAATCACCTTCTCCATGACTCTTCAGGAAATACAATTTAATTTAAGGGAAGTGAAGCCAACACAAATACCAGGTGTGTGTGTGTGTGTGTGTGTGTGTGTGTGTGTGTGTGTGTGTGTGTGTGTGTGTGTGTGTGTGTGTGTGTGTCACTGGTGAGAGACAAAGAGAAAGATATGAGAGAAATCGGTTTAGAGAGGACTAGCATCCTCTGTCGCTGCAACAGCTTATTAAACTAATTAAGACACGTCCATTCATGGAGTTCTAAGGTTGCTCATGAATATGTATTGTATTAATAATGGATGAAATGACTAGATGTGATGAATGGAGAAATGAAAGGTGTCGGGATGAACTCCGCGCTGAGATTCTCCTCGGCTTTATGTCGAGTTTTAGCCTCTTTTTGCTCGTTGTTTCCGTTTTATAGCACCATTACCGTCCGTTCAGTGTCAGCACTCATTGTTTCATTTCCAGAAGCAGTATTAAAGAAACGTTAATGATTATCTGGTGGAGAAAGTGGAGCATTCAGCAGCTAAAGAGCCAGGTATTATTCTCACGAATTGGTGGAGACCAAATACGGAGCAAAAAGGAGAGCGAATGTCCAGAAGCCCAACTCGAGATCGGAAAATGGGAAACGGTGGCCAACATATTAGCTATAAGAACTTAAGATGGTATGTTGGTGCAGTTCAGATGCGGAGCGTGGAGAGCATGTGACCCTGACCCCGCCCCCTTTCTCTTGGTAACAAAAAGCTAAAGAGTGGAGAAAAAGAGACCAGATATGTAAACAATCGAGAGTTTGGTGCCGACTAACCCGAAGCCCTCCAGCGAGGTGTCAAACTCCACGAACGCGGGCGTGACGGCCGATCCGTGCAGGCGTATGTCGTGGGGCGTCGTCATGGACACCAGGCACTTGACTCGGGTGAGGGGGACGGTGCTGCCCTCGGCGGAGCGCACCAGGCTGCGGCTGATGCGATACTGGCCGTTGTCCTCCGCCGGCGTGGCGAAGACGCTGTCGGGACCGAAGCCCTCCATGGACATGGTCATGCTGTCTGTGAAGTCAGGACGGACAGGTTCAATACAATACAATCCAACATCCCAATATACAAGCAGCTGAGGTTCCTCCATCTTATGTTATGGCAGCACTTAATGCTCGAAGTCATAACTCAGGAGAGTAAACATTATGGAAGCCCCGGGAGGAAAGTGAGGAAGAAAAAAAAAAGAAAAAAAGCCGGCGATCCAAGTTGGATCTTCATCGTTTTCTCTCCTGCGTTCATGACTAAAGGATAATCCATCTAAATTCCTAAATTCTTTTAAATTGTATCGTTGTTGTAATGCTCATTTTGGCCACATGAGGCTGAAGTGCGCCCCGACCACCATGTTCTATTTAGGACTAAACGCATTCCTTTTTTTACTCCAGGAAAAGGTTTGGATATATGATATATAAAAGCCTTTTTTTCCCCCTGGAATCTGTTCATACGTCATAAACACAGGAGACAAAAACAATTTAGATTATATATTAGAAAATGGATCAGAATGTGTTTTCTCAGTTTCCTCTTGGGGAATCTTCCATCTAACATCCATGTCGCCCAGGTTGTTAATTCTTCTGTCCCTATCACACATCTCATTCTGCTCAGGCACTAAAATGATCAGCCGTATCTCTTTTGAATGCAAAATGAGAACAGCAGATACATAAATTAATTAAATATATTTTTCATTAAGAAATTTCAGGTAAAAAGACCTTGAGACTAGCAGCTGGATAACAGCATTAAATCAAGCCTGCATCTTCATTATCCTACAAGGAATAGAATTAACTCCAGTTTTAAGGTTCAATATTTCACCTTCGACTAAAAAAAAACACGGATTGTCGCTCTCGTTTATTATTTCAGCCCATCTGACAAAGACGCATTCGATCAAAGCAGGAACTACAATACCAAACAGCGGCGGCTAATAAACCATGCTAGATAGCAGTGTGTTCCAACAGTGGCAGCTTGTAAAGAGCAGTAATTAGTCGCGACTCGAAATCCATTCGCAGCTGGGAGGAGACACAATGAGCAATTAGGACGCGCCGAGGAGCAAACAAATTACAAACATTAAGGGCTGTAAGCGGAAAAACAAACCATTTGCATTAGAGTCACAGCGGCAAGACGGTCTTTGTTTAAAACGGGGAGTTTACGGAGATTACTCGGAGGCCAAGAGGGCTACTTTGTGTTTTCTGCAATTTGTTTAAAATGTAACGCAGGTATTTTCTACTTACACACTCCATGTACTTTTTATGTAAACATGTTTGTATAAATTCAAAGTAGAGTTCACCGTACTTTTACATTCTGATTAGTCTTCCTACCAACTCTGAGGAGGAAATAAGTTGCACCGGGGTCAAATGTCAGGCCGTTCCACAGATTTTGCAGTAATCTGAAATGTTCTGAAAAAAAAAAAAAACCTACAGCCACGCCGGTAATTTCAACGGGCAATTAAATGGCAACGGGAAGCTCATCCCCCGCAATCACAGCCTTTTCACCAGGGGAGTCGTCCCCATGAGCTCGCAGAGAGAGGGCGAGGAAGAAGAAGAAGAAGAAGAAGAAGAAGAAGAAGAAGAAGAAGAAGAAGATTGATGGTCTTTTGACAAGCTTTTAGTACAGAATGAAACCTTCTCCCGGGAGGAAGCTGCATCACTGAGGCAGATGGGAACGGCTCCCAAGTGACATCATCATTTCATAAATGCACTGGAGGCCCGCGGGGGACTGAGCTCTTCAATTCCTGGCTATTACGAAACTGATCACTTGCGAAGACGCTGACATTTTTGCCCACAAATTCAATGTTTTGCCGCCTGAATATTTGACACTGGATTTTTTTTTCACTAGAAAATGCATTAAAGCAGTTTTAGGGAAGTGACATGTTTCACATGCACCATTTAAAACCTCAAAAACACAAAAGAAAAACAATGAAAATGTGAATTTTACTCAGCAGTTGACCAATAGTAAATGCTTGTAAAAACCCGCTCTGACCATATTCATTTAAAAGCTAAAGCCCCCCGGCTTTTCTTTTAAAACAGGTCTGATAAACAGCACCAGGACCCGTGTTTCCACAGTGACACCTGGCACAGTAACCTCTGGCACAGTGACCCATGGCACAGTGACCCCTGGCACAGTGACCCCTGGCACAGTGACCCCTGGCACAGTAACCCTCTGGCACAGTGACCCCCTGGCACAGTGACCCTCTGGCACAGTGACCCCCTGGCACAGTGACCTCTGGCACAGTGACCCCTGGCACAGTGACCCTCTGGCACAGTGACCCCCTGGCACAGTGACCCTCTGGCACAGTGACCCCCTGGCACAGTGACCCCCTGGCACAGTGACCCCCTGGCACAGTGACCTCTGGCACAGTGACCCCCTGGCACAGTGACCCCCTGGCACAGTGACCCCCTGGCACAGTGACCCCCTGGCACAGTGACCCCCTGGCGTGATGAAGGTCGGGAGGAGAGCCGCTCTACTGTTCTTACTTCTCATCTCGGCGTCGTAGCTCAGGGAGCTCGGCTTGTGAACCCGGTACTGCTTCAGCAGCTTCTTGTCCCAGGCGCCGCAGTTCAGCGGGTTTCCGAGACGCAGGAACTCCCTGTAGGGGAAGAAGAGCAGGATGTCAAGATTTAAAACATGCAACCAACAAAAGAGGAAGAGAAAAAGACACAGGAGGAATCAAACAATAGATAACAAACAAGCAATATATTATCACTGTTCTTCTCTTGATTATCATCAGAGACCCCACACATTTTCATCAACAACATTTTTGGAGCTAAACTTTACTCCAAATGTTAATTAGTGTATGAAAATTAAACGGCAACCTTTTTCAATCTCTAATAGTTGGTTAGGTTCATATTTACTACAGGCACAGTAAATGCATTGTCCTTTATTTTTATATAATAGCTTTACAAGCACTTCAATTAGTCTGGTAGTGTCTTTAAACTGAGGGGTACGGTACCATCAGTGTATTCTAAACTCATTTCTGGAGCCTGAAAAAGTCGGAAGTGTGAAAGAAATGGGGCAAAAATATGTATGTATTTAGCCTACATAGTACGTACATTTGCATTGCTCTCATTAGAGAACCATGAAACATTAAATGAACACTTGCCCGACGTTATTCAAACATTTTAGAGTCGCACTGAGACAAAAATTAAGAAAAGTACGAAACGGTAAACAAATCATCACACATCAGGGCATAACACAGCTGCCGTAAGTCACGTTAGATGGAAGGTTATCCACTGAAGACTAATGTATCAATTATTTAAATTAAACAACGAAACGCCATAACTTCTCCCCAGACTTTCATGGATTTTACTGATTCCATGACTTTTCTGGGTTTTCCATAACTGCTGAAACTGCTGATTTGATCAGCCCTCGTTTATTGCATTGATTTACTTTTGGTTACAGCAGGCTCAACATCCACCTGTACCAAGAACCTGTCAGCGGCTTTAAAGTGAACGTACTCGTTGAGCCCAGGAACTAAACCAGGCTCGACCTCACTCACTGAAACGAAACAGCATGCGGGGAAACCAACTGCATGTGCGAGTGTTGCGTGACTTTGGATAAGAAGGTCATTTATATCCTATGTTCACTCTTTAGTTGCATCACAGGTTGACTTCTACTCCTCAACAGCTGTGGTTAAGGGCATGTTTTAGTTTGTTTAAAAGTCAATGATAAAGGTTGACTTGAATGCAAAGTGATGGTCGGTGTCAGCTGTCAGCGAGCGACACCAGCGGCTGGAACGAGTCCAAAACAGAAAGACTCTGGAGATTAGCTCGGGGGCTGGTGGCAGCAGAGGGGGGGAAGAAACACAGGAAGGAGGAGAGGAGTTACGGGGAAGAGGAAGAGTGACAGCACAAGATTGAGGTAGAAAGACAGGAGAGGAGGGAGGGCATGAGAGGAGGGGGGGAGACAGATTGACAGATATGTTAAACTCCGGCGAGAGAATAACAGCCAGAGATTTACATATAAAAAGAGCCAACCGTGTGCACGTCAAATACCCCCCCCCCCCCCCCTTCCTCAAACCCCAATCTCCCATCTCACTTAACTAGTCAAGCGGGAAATGAGAACGGCTCAGTTTAGTTTGCATACGTAGCGTCTTTCTTTCTGTCAAAGCAGATTACGTTTCTCAAACCGAGAAAAAACCCTCTTTGTAAATCTCATTAGGTAAAACTAAAAAGTTAGCACGTTAGAAAGCTAAATGTGACCATGTTTAGATGCTAGCAAGATGCTAAATATTGTACTGTAAATATGTTGACATTAGCATATTAGTGGGCCGCTTGGTCCCCATCGCTCTCTCCGACGAATTTTCCTTATCTCTCTGCTGTCGACTACCAAATAAAGGCATAAAACGTCCCCAAAAATAAGAATATAAAAAAAGAGTAACATAATGACATGCTACTGGGCTGCCATTTAACATTTGGTACTAAACGTTAGCAATCTTAAAAACCTAAATGTTGCAAGGGTAAATGCCAACATGCTAACGTCCCTTTTTATGCATGTTAACATATGTTAGCGGTATCCTATTAGCATGCTAACGTCCCTTTTCTATGCATGTTAACATGTATGTTAGCGGTATCCTATATGCTAATAGCATGCTAACAGTAGCGTTCAGCTCAAATTATAATAGAGGCCGACAAAGAAGGAAGGTGAGGTACATGAATTGTTACAAAAAAACAGTGTATTCTTTGTCTGCAAAACAGAGGTGGTGAATTATTTTGTCCCTCGTAAAGCATTTGTAAAGAGGACATTTTGAATACTTTGAATCAGTCACTGTTAGGTTAGTTGAATCCTGGAAAAAATTAATTTGGCCACTACAGGAATGACAAACTCTTGATTCAGGCGCTTCTCGCAGGCCAAATATAATTTTTCTGTTTGATGGGGCTTGGAAAGTAAATTTATGCTAATTACCTTGAAATTAGTATATTTAATGTGGATCAGAGTAGCATTAGAATTGTATAATACATTTATGCACAAGGACCAGCTTCACAGTGTTTAGTGTTTGTATCAAAATGCTAATGTCCAACACCTGTCCAGAGGAGGCTTTAAAAATAACACCAAAACAAGAAATTAAATAGAAAAATAAAATGAATACATCTACAAAAACACGTCCACACGATGCCAAATGCAGGCGTGTCGACAGGGGAATAAGGTGCGAGAACGATGTTGGGTCCCTTTCAGCCACGATTGAATACCTCCATTAAAAAAGGGATGTTTTAAGGGTTGTAGAGACGTTAAAACCCCGGGTCCCGTACCTGAGTGCCATCGGCTGCAGGGCCTGAGAAGCCAGCCTCTCAAACATCCTCTGCAGCGGCGGGTGCAGCGGGTGGTCCTCGTCGCCCAGGGCCTGACTGCAGCGCTGCAACAGCCGCTGGTGGAGGCAAGCCTCGCACAGCACCTGCTGGTTCCTCTCACTGTTCACCAGGAGCTGGAGGATGTTGGCCACCGCCAGCTGCAGGTCCAGGGCATGCTGCAGCGGGAGCAGGAAGTGGATGTCATATTTCATTTGCAGGACTGTTGCGTAAATATGTTATTTTTTTCGGCCATTTAGTTTGTCTGATTATCATAAAAAACTATTTCTAAAGCCGCTACCCTTCAACGGGAAGCGCATGTGAGCACATTTCCTCCCCGTGCTTCCTCACCTCTGGCTGGCTGTCGGAGCAGACGGAGGGCAGCAGGTCCAGGATGGCCAGGACGGCCCCCGGGTGGATGACCACCATGTCGGACGAAGACGAGGAGGCAGCGGGGTGGGAGGTGTTGGCCAAGTGGAGCTTCAGGTCGGTCAGGGCTTTGACGGGGGCCGGGGGGCCCGACGTACCGTAGTAGCCTTGTCTGGGAGCACAGGGAGAGACACAGCCACATTAGGTCCAGTCCATTGGAGTCAAACCTAAGTTATTTATTAAAAGGGTCCGTCATTAAGGGCTTTGCAGAAAACAGAGATCACAACACGAGTGATGGAAACGGGCCAAATGTAAAAACAGGACAAAACTATTGAAGATTATTTCTTTTTAGGGGTCTTTTTGACGAGCAAGACGAGGCAACGCTGCTATCATTTAATAATTAGTTTAGTATTTTGTTTTGCCACAGTGAGCCCCGCGGATCCCCGTTAATAACGGTTATGAGAATATACTAATTAAAACTACAAAAAAATCCCCCTACTTTCAGTTCAATCCGAGGTGGGATAAAAATAAAAATAAACACTTTTTATCTCTTTAAATCTCAAAAGCCTCGATCATTATGCGGCAGCCCTACTTTAATGTAAAATATGCAACCGTGGCCGCTTCAGGTTCACAGCTAAAGTGTTTCTCCAGAAAATCTTCAGAGCGCGGTGGAAACATTCTCATGATGAAGACGGAAATAATGGCATCACTTCAAAAATCAATGGACGCGTTTGTATTTAATACTTTGACTCCAACTTTGCATAACGCGAGTCGTGGCACGCCAGAGGTCGAGGTGTCAGTCGGCTTGATCCAAAGCAGCGAGTCGAGAGCTGGAGGCGGCCACTTAGACAAATAGGCTTGTTGCTGCAATGCAAATTACCCCCCCCCCTACTACACTCCCCCCCGAGGAGAGAGACGCAGAGCCGGGGAAAGGCTGGAGTCAGCATAAAAAGAGCCGGAGGGGTTGGCTGCTACTTTTCCAGTATAACTGAACTCTTTACATTTTTTCGTCTTCGAGGCGAGAGAAGGCCGACTCGTGACCGTCTGGTGGAGACGTGAGAAGCTCCAGCGGGAATTCAACACGGTGGTAAAAGCAAACGAGCAGCGAGACGGAATTCCATACAACTTCACACGTTGTATGAAGTCTATTAATAAGAACTAAATGACTCGTCATGCTGATTTTTGCAGTGAGAATCCAGGAAATGATACAATACTGGGTTTATTTTCTTCACACTTATAAATCTTAATTTTGGGACTCTACAGCTCCTGCTGCGTCACCGTCACAACCTCGACAATCAGCAACACTGATTGCTGCAAATCTGCACGTCGCAAACTTGTTTTCATTTGAATCAAAAACCAAGCGAATGCCGAGCGGTTAGCGTCGGCTCTTTTCCTCACGTTACTGGTGCCGAGATCAGAAAAAAGCCTTTTATAATCCGCACAAAATAAAATTTTAGGTCATTGAATGACGGTAGTGAGGCAGGAATTGTGGGTTTTTTTCCTTTTTTTTTTTTAAAGCAATTAAGTCCACAAAGAAGAGTTTTAATTATCTATAATTGTCACATGATTCCAACCTCATGAATATTCAGCGGATCCAGGCGGACGACGACCGAGAGCAGACCACCAGTTTCACCTTGACAGTTATTACAGCTCACTGAAGCAGAGTACTTACATTCTAAGAGTCTGGGGTTTAGGTGTGAGAAACTTCAGCTGAGAGGAAAGGGAAGAAAAGGAAAGGGGGGGGGGGGGGTGGGAGGGGGGCTACTTCAGACTGAGAGCAATTTAACGGATTCGGTTCACGTTTCCTGCTCGAGAGAAGCAGGAAAAGTGGTTCACATTAAGTGTTTGGACAGAAATGTACCCGAGGAAGTGCCATGAAAAATATCCTTCACTTTAGTAGATGATATTATACCGTAGTAGCATTAGGAGTTAGAAGAGATCAACAGAATCAGGAATATATCTGACCTTTATTAAGGTTTTAAGAGTTCATAGTTGATGAAGCCACTTTTCTCCGAGAGCAAGAGAAGCTGAAATGACTAGTTGATCAACAGAAAAATATATTTTTTAGTTTATTTATTAGCCACGATGCGTCATTTGGTCCCAGCTTCTCAAATGTAAGGATTTGCTGAATTTTACGTGATTTATGGGGCTGCAACTAACGGTGTTTTTTGTAGATCAACTAATCAATACTGACTTCATAGTTTCAGCTCTTATGTCATGTAGTTTGAATCTTTGACATTTTGGACTGTTAATTTGAAGATTTTTTCATTATTGTTTGACAAGTTATATATTAAATGATGGATCAATTGTTCAAAAACACAATTAATAGATTATTAGATCATGAAAATAAGCGTTGGTTGTGGAGTATAAATGTCGCGGAAGCCCGTTTCATGTCTGCTACTCAACTGAAAAGGATTCTTTGTGATCGTTGGAGGAGTTAGCGGTCAGTTCTAGCCACTAGTGGGCGCTCTTGGTGGCGAGTGAATGCAGAGGGATGGGATGAGGGGTGAGAGAAAAGAAGTGGCAGAGCGCTGTAGCTACCTCTTCCTGGCGAGTGCTGGCGTGCCCCACGGCGAGGGCAGCGAGGTCTCGTGAGTCAGGCAGGGAGGCACCTGCTCCGCACGACTGCATGGCAGCACGCACACACACACACACACACACGCACACACACACACACACACACACACACGCACAAAGAGAGAGAGAGAGAGAAACGGACCGGGCCGAGGATGAACAGCCAGGCAGCATCAGAGGTTAGAGGAAGGAAGGAAGGAAGGAAGGAAGAAAGAGGGAAAGAAGCTGTTAGTGGAAAGCTGAAAGGAGAAACAGGATCAGAGCTACAGCTGGAGAACATGCAGCTCGAGCTAACACAAGCTGGGCACGCGGCGTTTCATTAAAACATTTAATGTGTTCCGCAAGACAGAAACCGCTTTTGATGGTGACCTGCAGGTGGTGGGGAGGAGGACTGCAGGCTGTGGCTGTAAAGAGAGCGTGGACGCAGCTGTCGGATGGCAAGCTGAAGCGGTGAATAGATTCTAAGTGTAGCGTACAATTGAAATGATTATTTTAGGCGTCTCTAACACATCATCACCACATTGCTTTGCTCCCGCGCTGGTACTCCAAACTCCGTCTACCGTGTGTTAAAAACATCCAACCCGTCCCTTTAAACATCACCATTTCTCACTTGTTCCTCGAGGGTTCTCTTAAGGTTCAGAGGGAGGCCAAACGTTTTAAAGGAGAACATCTTACAGGCTGTGAGGTTCTTGTTCTACTTCAGAGACGTTCTCGAGGAACATGTTGCCGCAGTGTGAGCCAAACTCCGACCAGAGGCTCCTCGAGAACCCACCGAGCCTCTCCCACACCGTAACTCACCCGGTGATGACCTCATTTAACCACGAACAGTAAACATAAGAATAACGTTCATGTCTTTAGTAGCTCGATGACCTGGCTACAGGCAAAGAGATGCGTTTGACCCCTTTGGCCTGATTTATGGGGCAATGCATTACTGCAAGTCTCCGGACTCAGATAAGTGCTGGTTGCTGGGGAACAGAGGAGGGTGGCCTCCTGCCGTACGCTACTCTAGAAACATGGAACTGCATTGTGCTACTCAGCTGGTTCTTAAAGTCCTCTGACCTGTCGAAGGAGTCGGTGGCCATCTTGTACAGGTAGATGAAGAGCTTGCTGCAGTGCTTGAGCGTGGGACAGACGTTGTCCCCGGCGCAGCCTCCGGGGGCAGCCTCGTCCTCCAGCAGCCTCTGGAAGGGCTGAGCGTTGGAGGGGAAGACGCCCGTGGGGCCGAGCTTCTTGGTGTCGGAGAAACAGCCCAGCAGCCTGGTGGCGAGGGGACAGAGCGGTCATCATCGGGACAGTTTCATTTGAGAAGAATTATTCAAAATGAGGCGATTGCGTCACACGATGCTACAGAAGGGAACAGTTTCTTACTACGCAAGAAAAGTCTCAACAACTTCGGCCATTTTGGAGGTTTTTAACGCATTGTCCCGCCTCTACGCTGGGAGTAAAGCTCAACTAAATAAAGTTAAGTTAGGACTTCAACTATTTGAGAACCCTTTATGATTTGGGCATTTATCCGCCACAAAACAAAGTCTGAACAGAATTTTAAATCAATTTGGTAAAAAAAAGTTACATTTTTCTGATTGTAAAAATATCATAAATAGCAAACATTGAATCTTCTGTGTGTTTGTTATTGTTAATAACGCATTCTAAAAAAAGCAATATTATTTGAATTAATGGCCTAATCTGTGTTTAGTGTAAATAGTTACATGTAACTTTGTTTACGTAGTTAAATTACAAAATAAAAGTCAGTGTAATCCGTTACAGTTACTGAGAGAACGCGGGTCGAGTCCAACACCGTGGGATGCTGAGGAGCCGTCTCTGCGTCCCGATTGGCTCCTTTTATTTTGGTAGTATCAAATTGTGAGCGTCATTTTTGATTGGTTTCCTTCTTGTAATTTGACCCGTCTCTCCTCTGCCAATCAAATCAAAAGCATGTGGCCAACAACGACACAACTGTCCCTTTTATTTTTATTTAATTTTTTTTACCAGTCGCCACGTTTAAATAAAATCTGCCGTCTCGGCGAAAGCAGAAGAAGAAGAAGACGATGACGACCTTACCTCACGGCGTCGGCCAGCTTCTCGTACTGGATCTCCGTGCGGAAGAAGTGTGAGTTGGCGGGCTCGTAGCGCATGGCGGCGGTGAGCGTGCAGATGACGGTGTGCAGGAGCTCGAAGACCTGGTTCTGGTTGACGCGCTCCCAGCCGTGCCGCGGCGGCTGGCACAGCGAGCGCTCCATGGCCACCAGCAGCGAGGTGAGGTACACGAAGCCGCCCACCTTACGGAACACCGTCCGGGTCCGGTGGCTCTCGCGCAACACCGCTAACAAAGCCTGAGGGGGGGGGGGGAGGGGGGGCACAGAGACGTGAAACACATGACGCGGGTTCGATTTATTTACGTATTTGTGGTCTCGTTATGAATTTTTGAAGATGTCACTCATCCTCCGTTTCACCGTCTCTGCATCATCTCTTGCTTGTTTTTACATTTTGTTCCTAAATTATTCTTTTCCGCCCCCCCATGTTGAGTTTTCATGTCATGTCACTCAGTCACATCTCTGTTCGACTCATTTCAATCTTCCATATTAACCCCCCCCCCCCTTCCCCCCCTCTCTTCCCCCCCTCCTTTGGGGAATTGCTTTGTCTCTCTGCACTGACTGGTGTTTTTCTTCTTTTTTTTTTCAACTACATTCCTCCAAGTTTTATGATTCACATTTTCAAGGGGAAGCTAAACTGAAACATCAAACTGTAACCTGGATATGAGTTGTTTTTTTTTTAGGGGGGGGGGGGACCTAAAAAAAAGAAAACAGCCTGAGAGCATAAGAACGAATCTGACAGGCAGCGTTTTTAATTAGCGGCGCCCGGGAAGCTTCCCGTGGACGCGTGTGAAGTGCAGAGTCGGCACACGTCAGGGCTCGCAGCCACTCGGGGCTCTTTAATGTTTAGCTATTTCAATCCTGCGACTGCGGGAATACCTTTCAAACTTCTCTTGTTGGAATAATGGGACAAAAACATATCGGATGACTGGATAGTTATAATATCTCTCGACGTTGTACATAAAGCTTTTCCAGACTAAACCTGCACAAATAAGACCCCAAACAAAAAGGAGGCGTGTAATCCTCAGAGCACATGCAGAGGGTGATGTGCTCCCGGAGCGTCGAATGTCTGTTACCGCCTACAGGAGTGGGGGAAAACATGATCACGTTATTGTGGTCATACAGATGCAGGCTAATTTATGGTAAACAGTTTTAATGAGGACTATTTCTTCAGGAAAAGGAAGTTCTAATGAAATCTGTTGACAAAAAAAAAAAAAGAAGGTCTGTGGCATTCTGGGAACACGGTTCCTGAAATTAACGCTGAATTAAAGTCCTAATAAAATGCGCTCGACCTAAACCTCAGAGATGGATAAAAACAAATAAAAACAAATAAAAACAACAGCTGGACTAACTGCATATCTCCACACGACGAGGGGCTCATGAGACATCCTGTTTTGTGATTTGATGAACGCAAACTTTAGGATGCCAGTTTAATAAGCTACACGTAAAGTGCAGTAAAACATTTAGGTTTATGTCGTGGTAGCGATCCCTTTGGGGTCTCCAGGTCTACGGGCCATGAGGGAAAGTCAGTGTGCGAGGCCGTTTTACAAATGCAACGTGAATATTGGTGTTGTTGTTGCATTTTTGTGCCATTGTGATGATTTGTTTCGGGTATTTGACTCACAGGAAACAGACTTATCCTTCTTTTTCTCCCCCTCGATGAACAATTTGTCTATCAAAACACATAAACAGAGCTCCGTGTTAGCAGAGTGGCTCCTGGGTTCGATTCCGCCTCGGGACCTTGGTTGCATGTCATAAGTCTCTGCACCGTTCGGCCACAAATTAATCAAAAATAAATTCTAAAGCTTGAAACTTAGAAAGCTCTGAATAAAGCCAACAACTGGACCTTGAGTTAAGATTTATTTGCTAAACTACCATTCCTAGGGTCAATAATGAACTTCCCTAAGATTTATAACGAATCGTCCGTAAAATTGGCAATATCCTGATCCCATTGCCGTCAGCGTACAGACTCATAACGCTGGAGTTTGTTCCCTTTCGCCCACGTCTACGTGGAAGCTGTTCATCACACGAGCTGAATAAGTGGGACGGTCTCAGATATAATGACGCATCCCGGCGGAGGAAGAAGGAATAAAAGAGAAGTAGAAACCGTGAGACGCTGCACAGCTGAGCCAGCGGTTTTCCTGCTGCATTAAAATACTGACAGACTCAGCACAGAGTACTTTTGTGTTGTTGTTTAAACCAAATCACAGGGTGTTGAATGCATCCTCTTCCTGTACCAGCAGGCTGCGGCCGTGTGCTGGGAGAACTGTAGATTCTGGGTGTTAACTCAGAGGCAACATATCCGGGTTTGACTGAGCTTACAGGGTTAGCTGTGCTCCTTTACAAGGCCAGTCGGCTTAATCTGAAGATCCATTTGTGTGTCTGCAGCGTGTTACTGTCGACGGCACGTAAACCCCGATGACGAGCGAGGGGGGGGGGGAAATGGTTTTATTCAAACTGGATTCGATTTAAGTTCTTTGTAGTCGTTTTTTTTTGGAGGGTGATAATTGAAATCTGTGATTAGTGACGTGGGGGAGCAAAGTGCTGACGGGTTAATCCAGCCGAAGCCTCCGGAAGGCGTGAGAATCACATCGTGAGAGAGAGGGGAATTTAAAAAATGCAATTATTCGCCAGAAAATGAGCCGCCGCTCTCTAACCCTCTGTGTGTGTGTGTGTGTGTGTGTGTGTGTGTATGTGTGTATGTGTGTGTGTGTGTGTGTGTGTATATGTGTGTGTGTGTGTGTGTGTGTACCTTACACTTAGCTCCCCGGGTTTGAAGCAATTACTGTGTGCAGGGCTTTGAATGCAGGTTGATTTTTTAAAATGACGGACGTTTCCTTTCCTCACTGAGACGGAAGGTTTAGACATCTTTTTAAACTCCTTCGCTTCACGACGGTATGTCAAGATACAGTTATATTAAAAAAAAAAAAAAAAAAGATCCTATTTGAGTTGACAAATTCTTTAAAATTAAAGTAGTTGTATGTATTTTTCAACCTGGACTCTATTTGGAACTCGGTCCGGTTTTCAGGGAGAACGTTGCAGGTTGGCTGTGTCGCTCGGGGCAACGCCTCACCGTCAGTGCTCGTCCACCGACAGGCTCAGATTGTTATTCTTAAGTTTCTGACAACATTATGGGAACGAACCCGACAGAGACCTTTGGCTTGATCCGGTCTGTGTGTTATGAACTCGTCCGCGTTGTCAAAATCAGATCAATAATCAGCCGCGACACCGGAGATCTTACACTGAGCCAACCGTCCTGACCCCTCGCCAACTCCTGTTGTCTTACGGCACCAAGTCACATGACACACCGACAAAACATAAAGCAAAAGATAAAGAGGGACGTTATGTGTCCATAATATTGTCAAACACTTATAATTAATAATCTGTCAGCGGTAAAAACAGTCACTTTGAGTGGCCGTACGTCGACGGTCAGGAGTCGCCGCTCATTTAGAGGCGGCCAGTTGCAGCGTTCTACCTCAATACTGGAGCAATTAAAAAATACCGTTGTCCCCACGAGTCACGTAGACACTAAAACATGTGTAAAGAGGGTCCAGGTTAAAAAACATCACCAAAGTTCCCCTTCAGCTATTCAGAAAAAATATTTTAAATTGATTAAACGTGTGCCAGCTGACATTAATAGGACACACTGGGACGAGATGAAAAGAATTAAAAGGGTGTGTGAGAGTGTATGTGTGTATGTGTGTGTGTGTGTGTGTGTGTGTGTGCCGTTACCCGCAGAATGTCGGTCTTCAGCTGCAGCTCACTGGACGGGGCGGAGTGCATGAGGCCGAGCAGCGTCCCCATGTCGTCGTCTCCGCTGGGCGACAGGACGAGCTGCTGGATGATGAGCAGGGCGTGTTCCCGACACTGGCGGTACTTCACGATGTTGTGAACGCAGCGGGCGCCGCCGAACTCCCTGAACAGAGCTGGGAGACGAGGGGGAGCAGGGGGGGGATGGGTGAGGGGGGGGAGGGGTGGGGGAGGGGTGGGGGTCATAGTGAATACACTGCTGTTGATCCGGGTATTCAGTACGCTCCAAACACATTGTACATGTCGTCTGATTTTATTTTATTTCCCCAGTGCACCGTGTGCGTATCGATCTGTTAGTTCGTTTGTTATTTAGAGACTCCGGTGAGTCCAAACTAACCCTTTAAACCGCTGACGTCACACAACAACACAAACTAACTGGCCGACAGTTGTGCTGCGGGAGAAACTGCTGTTTTTGGAGCCTGGTGGCTTTGAAGAGAAGCTCGACCAGCGGCTTCAGTGTGGAGAACATTCTAAATATAGCGCGCACTCGAACCGGTATCGGTCCTCACGAGGACGTCGTGAAGGCAGCTGACGACGTTATTAAGAAGAATGCTTTCCCGTGATGTTGCCGATCTCATCTCAAAGAACCCAAATTCAATCGGCTGGCTGACGAGCTGACGAGATACCGACGCTGTACCTTTAAGACCTGCATTCTTGTCGTTGGCGTGACGCGCTGAACTTCTTCGCGCTAATTGCTTCTCGAAGACACGAGCGGCAACCGGGAGGCTCATGCACGGAACGAAATGTAGAGGAGGACACAAGACATCACACACAAGACATCACACACACAAGACATCACACACACACGTCATCCTGGGGGTTTTCTTTCTCTGTGTGTGTGTTCTGACGAAAGCAACCAGTCACGATCAAGGTCGAAGAGAGCTCTGAGCCGCCTGCTGGTTTATCTTTGTGACTCATCGCATTTTCTACGGCTGACTTGAGACACAGAGACACACAAACACAAACACACACACACACACACACACACACACACACACACACACACACACTAAAGCCCCTTAAAAAGTACACCTTGTGTCACCAGGAGCTCTAAAAGCCACCACTGAGCTCGTACCCCGGTGGACTGGAGTCTTTCAGCTCTATGTGCCTGGCGTCGTTCGCACAATCCAACCTTACAGAGCCACAAGGACTCAGCCGTCTCTCTCTTGTTGTTCCTACTAATTGAATTGAGAAAGTTCTCCCTTCGTGAGAGGAGAGCGTACCTGAAAGTTACTCATCAAGGCCCGCCGTGTCTCCTCACCCCGCATTAATCCATAAAGAGTGTCATTACCGCCGCCTCGTAATTAAAACAACACCCTCCGCCTGGCTTTAATACGCAACACGCCATCGATCGTGTGTATGGCATCGTGTGTGTGTGTGTGTGTGTGTGTGTTTACCTGCATTAGTGTTGGTGGTGTTGGAGCCCTGCAGGAGCACCGTCAGCGTCTCCATCACCAGCCAGGCCAGCTGCTTCTGCTCCTCCGCTACGGTGTTGTTCTTACAGTCCGCTGAGGAGGAGGAGAGAGGTTTGGGAGCGGGAGACGACATCGTGACCTCGTTAGACGCACACGGTGATGATGTCATTAAAAAAGGGCCGTGTGCTCGACTATTGGCCAATAACGCAAAAGGTTTGTGAAGAAAAGGACATTTTTGGCCGTCACTTGTGGTTTAATCTGTTCTCGGGTTCAGCTTAGTGTATTTCAGGTCAAGGCCTGAACTTCGGCTTTTTTATTTGATTTTTTTTGCTGTATGATGCCAAAAATTTGTGATCTGTCACGAGCTCGGTCATCACTGGATGTTTTTGATCTGACTCGAGACAGACGAGATATAAGACTAACTGATTTGTGTATTTGTCCTCAGCACTACTAGCTATTAAAACTATTATCTATAAAAAAAAAAAAATTCTGACCTTCAGTGGTTTAACTTCCCTCTCCTTCTGTGCTGGAGGGCGGGTCACCATGACATCACTGCTGGGCGTATGGGTCAGCCCGGCGTTAAGTTACTCTTTTAACTTCCAGATAACTGATTTATGAGCCTTACATTTCCTTCTATATTTGGTCGGTTATGATCTATATGTTCAGTTCGGATCACTAAGTTCCCTTTTGTCTGTCTAGAACAACCCGCCTGAACAGACGTTGTTACGAGTGAAGACGAGGAGGCGAGATCGTTGCTGCAGCCCTGAAACAGATTTCCTAAAAAAAAATTAAAAAAAATAATAAACCCTCACCTTGGTCATTATTGTGCGGTTGCTGCTGCGTTGCCGGGTCCTTGAGCAAGGCGGCGTACTTGTGCAGCAGGTTGACGAGCACCTCCAGCAGGCCGACCTCCCGCAGCACGTCGCTGAACACGGCGTCGTGCCTGGACAGCTTCAGCAGCGTGCGCACGGCGATGATGCTGCAGGCGTGAGACGTGCTGGACTTCAGCAGCACGCTGACGCTGAACAGCTCTTTGCACGGCACGTAGTTCAGGCTGAAGACCACGAACTCCAGCAGCTCGAAGTACTTGGTCTGGGCCTCGGGCAGCTTGGCCACGCGCTCCGCGAACTGCGACAGCGTGTGCTGCGACTCCAGGATGAAGTAGTTGGCCGGCTCGGCGGAGTAGATGTTCCCGATGGCGTCCAGCAGCATGGAGGCCAGGCGGCTGGTCTTGGTGCGCAGGAAGGCGTTCTGCAGCACCGAGAAGGCCTGGATGTTACGCACCGTGTGGCCTGGGGGGGCGGAGCGGAGACCGGGAGGGTGGGTTTACGACAAGGCAAATGTGGTTTTATGATCACAACGCTACATGAAATGTGTTTGTCTTGACCACAGTTGAGGTGCTAGTGGTGGTAGCAAATAATATACAGCAATTAAAAAGGGTTAAATATCTATTAAATTTAAGAAGATCATTTTAGCATAAACAGGATGCATGATAGCTGAAAATGTTTTATATTGCAAAAGGTGAATGATATAAAAAAATTTTTAAAAATTATATATATATGTATGCTGTATTGAAGAAGACTTGAAACTAGAGATTGAGACATAAACTCATGTTTACAATGTTTACTGAGGGAATGAATCAAGAGAGAAGTAGTCATTTTCTATAGACTTCTATACAACCAGAGGAGTCGCCCCCTGGTGGTCAGGAGAGAGAATGCAGCTTTAACACATGAAGCTTTGACTTCTATACAACCAGAGGAGTCGCCCCCTGGTGGTCAGGAGAGAGAATGCAGCTTTAACACATGAAGCTTTGACTTCTATACAACCAGAGGAGTTTAAAACTCTTCCACATTGGCTTCACTTCTCATAACTGGAGATTGACGTCTGAAAATCACACAAAGCAGCTTTTATCAGGCAAGATGTCGTTCCTTCACATTTTTGTGAATGACGCCAAATACTAAAAATAGAGTTTTTAAATAAAAATACTTTTGCTCTTATCCTGAGATTAAACATCGGAGTTTATCGCTCCACCGTACACAAGACTGGAAGGAAGGTAAGAACCTGCTCCTTTACCAACACCCTTTATCTTTTACATACATTATTGTTCTTTAATGGCAAGCTTTTGCAATTTGCTTTGTCAACTTGGTTTTTGAGCAATAAAGCATTAAGGGAGAAAAAAAACTTTTTTTGTAGTAAAAATTATTTCCTTTAAAACTTTAAACTAAACTGCAAAGAATCACATGAAATGTTTACGGTGGTTGTTTGCCCCACCTTAAGTTATCTCACACTCACACACACACTCACACACCACACACACACACCTCCATTTAGGGGGGTGAATAGCTAACACGTACCACAAACTATGACTCACGCGCACACAAAGTGACACTGACATGCGTCACCACACACGGGCACGCACACACACACACACACACACACACACACTAAGTGAAAGTGGCGGGCTAATTAGGAGAGTAAGCGACCCTCGCACCATGATGGCTTCTGGTAATGACTTTGCACACAGCTGGAGCTGTCATCAGGGGGGTAAACACGACTGTGTACTTGTGCCAGCGTCTCTGCGGGCTTAAGTGTGTGTGTGTGTGTGTGTGTGTGTGTGTGTGTGTGTGTGTGTGTGTGTGTGTGGTAAGAGGTTCCATGTGTGTTGTCATGAGGGATCTGGCGACAGCGTTGCCGGGGGGCAGAGGTGACAGGCTGCTTATGGTGTTAAAATGTGACACAAGGAAAGTCTCAATAGTCAAAACCAGCAAAAACAGAGTGAAGCATAACCAGGCCAGAGAGTAAATAAAGCAGAAAAACATCATGCATGTCATTTATTGGCTTAAAATAAATACGCAGAGTAAAGAAAAATGAAGGAATGAATGAAAGTTAAGGGAAGAATTAAATATTTAAAATTTTATGTCACTCACTTCCTCCAGTTACTATATTATAGTTTATTAAAAGGCCTACACACATTAACATAATAACAATGACATTAGCGCTGCAACGAAGGATTATTTTCTTTATCAGTTAATCTGACGTTAATGTTTACGCCTAAAGGGATTATAGTTCATTGTAATTCTCTAAGAAACATTGTCCCAAATAAATATCCACAAAGCAGCGTCAATACTCATAATACACGAAAAAAAGATTTATGTTTCAAATGTGATCCCTCAATAGCTCATAATAATTATAATTCCCTACAATGCACCCAAGTTTGAATTCTTTATTTGCAAGAAATCATGATTTGTTTTATTTTTTTTTTCCTGAAGTGGTGAGAATAAAATGTTTAATAAAAAAAAAATGAATAGAATCTTTTTTACAAACTAAATATTGCAACGGTGTATTGTATTGATTGGGTTTCTTCATATTTTAGAAAAAAAAAAAAAGAAGAAGAAGAAAAAAGACCTTCGGTCAAGGGGTGAACGGGTTCTTTTCGGGTTCTTCTCGGGTTCTTTGGCTCGAGACGAGTCTCTAAAGCGTCTCTGGACTCCGGAGAGTCATTTGTATGCAGGAGGCTTCGGGCATTCATCTCCAGCAGTGTGACAGGCGGCAGAGTTGCCATGGTGTCTGTCAACAGGTTAAGCCTACTGGAATCAGCCAAGCATCAAAGTCATTTCATGGATTAAGATCTGTTTGGGGGGGGGAAGAGAGAGAGTAGGGGGATGGGGGGGGGGGCTGCATGAAGACATTTTCTCCAAGTAATTCCCCCCGTTTCTTTTTAGGGCTTCAGGGCGAAAAAACACAGTTGGTGGGACTGTTTTGGATTGAAGAGGTGAGCCAGTGATCAGAGAATCACTGGGTTGTATCCTGGATGTGGGGGGGTGGGGGGAGGATGGGGGAGGGGGGGGGAGAGACGACATCTTTAGCTCCCTGAACATCTACTGTCAACGCGTCACCTGAGTTCTTCTTCGGATGAAGACAATGAATGGAGGATTTAAGGAGAGAGAGGCGATGTATTTGAAAGATCCGACACCTGCTCCTCTTCATTTACCCTTTTATGATTCATCTAGAGATATCTACCATATCTACAGGCACAATTTTGCACCCCCTCCCTACCATGAAATACATTTTCATATTTTTTTAGGAGCACGGGGCTCTTTAGGGGGCGATAGCAGGCCAACAGTATTCACCACATCGTGCTGTACGTCATCTGAAAGCCTGAAGATTCATTGCGGAAGTTTTTCGAGTCATAAATCTGTAATTATTTTTAGTTCGGCACCTTTTCAAATTTTTAAAGTTTAGAGGGTTTAGAACATTCTGTCTCACGAGTTGTCGAAGCGAGTCTTGTGTTGATTTTATACTTAGATTTGCTGCTAAATTTAAGATTTCTTTTGAATCGCTAAAAAAGAAAGAAAAAAATCATCCAAAATGTCCTCCAAAATACCACATTCAGACACAAAGACCCCGAGGAACACCAGAGGAAAAGTCCTGCTGTGATTTGATATGAAAAACCTTTGACATTTGAAGAGCCTGAGAGGAGATCATGTCTCTGGTCGTGTATCTATCCGTCTGTCCACGGCTAATCTCTCATACTACAATTATGACTCAACGACCTCTTGTGGTTGCAGTTTTCATTTTATTGACGGTTTTATACCGTCAGTGACTGCTGATGCCTCGCGAGTGATCAACAACTGCTTGCTATCCATCCATCCATCCATCCATCCATCCATCCATCCATCCATCCATGGTAGCAAAGAAATCTAGTCCATGTCAGGCCACATTTTTGGCCTTTTTCATGGCTCAAAAACTGACATTCATAAAAAAAGTTAGGTGTCATTTGAAACTGGAGCATCTGCAGATTAATTCCACACTGGATATGTTACAATCCACTAAAGTTATGCACGATACGACATGAATAAATCCCTGTTTTGTTTGTTATTTTTTTAAAATCCTTTTTTATCCGCCATCTTGACTTTAAGGGAGTAGGGAGGATTCTCAGAGAGGACTCTCAGGGGGAGGACTCTCAGTCAGGGGGAGGACTCTCAGGGGGAGGACTCTCAGGGGGAGGACTCTCAGTCAGGGAGGACTCTCAGTCAGGGAGGACTCTCAGTCAGGGAGGACTCTCAGACTCTCAGGGGGACGACTCTTAGGGAGAGGACTCTTAGGGAGAGGACTCTAAGGGAGGACTCTCAGGGAGAGGACTCTTAGGGAGGACTCTCAGGGGGAGGACTCTCAGGGGGAGGACTCTCAGGGGGAGGACTCTCAGGCTCTCAGGGAGAGGACTCTCAGGCTCTCAGGGAGAGGACTCTCAGGCTCTCAGGGGGAGGACTCTCAGGGAGTGGACTCTCAGACGGAGGACTCTCAGTCAGGGAGGACTCTCAGGGGGAGGACTCTCAGGGGGAGGACTCTCAGGGGGAGGACTCTCAGTCAGGGAGGACTCTCAGTCAGGGGGAGGACTCTCAGGGGGAGGACTCTCAGGGGGAGGACTCTCAGGGGGAGGACTCTCAGTCAGGGAGGACTCTCAGTCAGGGAGGACTCTCAGTCAGGGAGGACTCTCAGTCAGGGAGGACTCTCAGACGGAGGACTCTCAGAGAGGACTCTCAACTCTTCTTCGTTTTTTTGAGGGCAGACTTCTCTAGTTATTTCTCTAAGCATTAGCTATTGAGTCACAGGACATGACTAGTGCATCAAAATCTCTTGAACTCTGAACTCTATATCTCTAGCTAGCTACTAGCGAGCTAGCTGCGGAAACAATGGAGGCGGCGGATGAATTTAAGGATCAACTAGCCACGGTTGCGACCATTAACGCACCTTTCCCAGAAGGCTGTGGGAGGACGAAGCCGGGCAGCAGGAAGGGGGCTCCGGTCGTCAGGCCGGCGGGTTTCAGCTCCGTCACCCCGTACTTGGTGAGACAGGTGACCAGGTTCACCAGGTCCTTCAGCGAGTCTTTCGACTCGTCCTCCTTGGCTTGTTCCAGTCTGGGTACGGGACAGAGAAGCTCGTGTGAACATCCCATAAGTACTCACTGGTGCGTGCTCGGCTGTGGGGGAGGGGCTCCGGGGTCGTACCTGAGCGTGAGGTCGCAGAGGAAGGCGTAGCCCTGGCACATGCGGAAGTCGTCCAGCAGCGTCTGCGACACGTCGCTGGAGTCCTTCAGGAAGCAGGAGAGGCCGGCGAACATCTCCACGATCTCCAGCGGCGACAGGTCGTCCGACTGCTGCATGTTCTGAACACACGTGCCGAGGCATTCCTTCTCTGGAGACGGAAACAGAGTGAGGAACGACGAGGACGCGCCACCTTTTGTTCTTTACACATCGAAGGGAGAATTGTGAAAATCCTATAATAACACACGTTTACGGTGATCATTTTGGGCCATTTCATAAATGTGAAACGAAGATTTTTTTTATTTTGGAAGTTCAAATAAACTCAAAAATAAATTTAATGTTTTGAATAAGTTTGTTTCAGAACATTTTATGAATATAAGTTAGTTTGTTACTTGTAAACTGTTTGACAGCTTATTTCTAACCTTCTTTCAGAGGATTCAAACATTATTATATTTATTTTAATATACTATTATCCAACACCCCCAGAACCCCCATGTTCTGTGAACCAGGAAGTTAAAATCAAGACCAAATATTTTGAGGGTGCCCGACCCGATGCAGGACTCTGAAGTCTTGCTCTAATGAACAAAGCTAGAAAAACTTGAGTCTATCCTCTGAGTTTTGGTAAAATGTGCGATGAAGCCGCGAGTTAACGGACGGCGTTTTAGAATTTTGCCTCGACATTTATAATAAATAATAACATTTAAAGAATAAGCAGATTTTTCTCATTACGTATTTTTCCAATTGTGAACTTGCGCAACACCTTGAGAGGTTTACAAAGTTGAATTTGACCAAAATGACAAACTGTAAATTCTCTTTTAACTATTTGCAAACTTTCACAACGTCAGTTTGTTTTGCCCGTGTTCTCGCGGTGCGCTAACGTGGTGTGCTAATGCGGTGCGCTGCGCTAACGCTAACGCGGTGCGCTACGCTACACGCTAACGCGGTGCGGTTGTGTTTACCGTGGATGTATTTGACCACGTTGACGCTGAGGCCGTGCCGGGAGATGGTGGTGAGCACCTCCCCCGCGCTCCTCCTCCAGGGCAGGTTGTGGGGGGGGCACCAGGAGGTGATGGCACTGAACAGCAGCTGCAGGTCGTCCTTCTGGGCCAGCTCCTCCGCCGGAGACACGAAGGTGCAGAGCTTCACCAGGATCTGCAGGCGAGGGAGAGGGGCGGGAAGTTGACTCGCTGAGTAAACTAGTTTGTCAGAGGAGCGTTTGATACGCGTGCCTTTTGCACAAAAAAAAACTGTGAAAATACAAAAGAGTTCATAAAAGGCAGCTGGAGAAAATGGAGTGACACATATCCGGCCTGACTTCCCACCACGACCCATCGATCCTTTTATCAATAACCCTCTGATAATCCGTACCGATTCTCCACATGCCCTTTACGAGACTTAACATTCTGCTGAATCAACAACAAATCATTTGCTTTTTCTCAAATATGTACCAGATTTTGTAAAATATGGGTTTCCACATCATGCATGAAAAAAAAATCAATAAAAAAAAAGAAAAATCAATACTATACTGTTAATTAGGGACTTTTTAAACATGACCAGACAATAAAAATATTGTTTTTCACATTAAGATGATTATTTATGTGTTTATGCGATATTATTATATTTATTTAGTTATTAATTTGCTGTATATGTTTTCTGTTCATTTCAGTGGTTATTCTGTTTTTTCTTCTTCTTTCGTTTCATGAATAAATCCATACAATCTAAAAATAAAGCAGATCTTTTTTTTTTTTTTACAACCTTATATTATATTATGTAAAATCAATTAATTCTTCTTTGTATATAAAGATATCGTTAACTGGCGGCGTTGCCAGGAGACATGAATAGAACATCCTGCGGATGAGTCGTCTGTCTACCTGGACGAAGACTTTCTGGAGCAGCACCCTGCGGTCGGCGAGGGGCAGCTCCTGCTGGGTGTGGCCCCCCTGGCCCCCCTGGCCCCCCGACTTGTCCTGGCTGGGCGGAGGAGGGGGTGGAGGCGGAGGCGGCTGCGGGGTGGGGCCTGCCGGGGCCTCCACCATGTGAGGCAGGTCGAAGAACAGGTAGAGGCATTTGACCAGTGTGGAGGGAACGGACATGGTCGTCATGCAGTCCACCGTTTTCTGGAAGGAGGGAGTTGGGGGGGGGGGGGTTAAAGATTGTAAATCATAAATAAGAATTCCATTTTATAGAAGAGCTCAGAAAGACCAAAATATTTGGGGGCCAGAATTGTGTTGAGATTTACACAGAATCTTTAAACCATCGGCTCGATGAAACAAACCGCATGCATCATGATTTAAATGGACACTGTGTTAAATCATCATCCGGCTTCAGCAGCAGAACGACATCGACTGGTTCAGGTTTCAGGTCGGGTTTGGTCAACGGGTATTTTTTGTTGTTGCGTTATGATTCATGGTTGTGTTTCTGAGAGGATAAAAAAAACACGACAGGAGTAGCTGTGAGGGCTTTACGTGTGTGTGTGTGTGTGTGTGTGTGTGTGTGTGTGTGTGTCGTCACAGCGAGGAAAGGAAAATGACTGGAGAAAGCGATGGGGTTTGTGCTCACTGAGGCGAATGATTCAGATAATCAAACTGCCTCCTACACACACACACGGCAAAGAAGTACACACTGACAAATTACCTCGTTCCTTCTTTCACTTCCACGCAGAAGCTCTCATATTTGACGACACACACACACACACACACACACACACACACACACACACACACACACACACACACACACACACACACACACACACACACACACACACACACACACACACACACAATCGATGGATGGAGAGGGGGAGGGAGAGAGGAAAAAGAGCACAGCATCGACTGTAGAAAGCAGCTCTATAGAGGAGTATTAAGTTAATACTGAGTCACTGTGATGGAGGATGAACCTGCGAGGTCCAGTGTGTGTGTGTGTGTGTGTGTGTGTGTTTAAAGACTGTGAATACAGCTTTAAGGTCAAGGTTACTGGGAGCAATCAGTCAGATAGAAAAACCAGAGAGGCAGAGACATTTTACTGTGTGTGTCTGTGTGTGTGTGTGTGTGTGTGTGTGTGTGTGTGTGTGTGTGTGTGTGTGTGTGTGTGAGAGAGAGATAGAGAGTGAGGGAAGGAACGAGATAAAGAAAGAGGAAGCGTCACACTGGGAATGCAGAGCGTGAAGGGCATCCTGTGAAAGAAGAAGCCGGCGTGTAGAGGTAGAGAGACTCCGCTACACACACAATATTGTAGTTTTAATCAGCGGGGAGGTGAGAGAGAGAGATGGGGGGGAGGAGGGGAGATGGGGGGGGGGGGCGTCAGGTTTACGGGAGGCCAGCTGCCAGGAGAGTCCTTTGTTTTACGGCCTGAGACACCAGAGGAGAGGAAACAAACCCATTAAACCCGGTCCCTCCTGCTGCAGCTCGCCCTGTTTCCGGTCAGTTAGTCTGTCGGTGTCCGGTCCTTTCACAGCTCGGGACCTCTCCCAGTAACAGAACAATGCTGGTCAATACCGGCTCTGGTTTACTAACTCAAATCGGCATGTGTGTATGGGATGGCAGCTGCTACCGAATTTAGTTTGCCGTGAAAAAAAAAGAGATCTAAAAAAGGTATTAATTAAATGTATGTTGGATGTAATGAATGTAATATTGAGGAGAAAAATTTAACTAAGAGTCGGTCTCTTCAGTAAATCATCTGTTAAGTGTTTGATGGGTATTTATTTATGATCTCTCTCTTTTTTAAATGAGTCAGGAAGCCGACAGAAAAGCCTAATTTGACTTTTAATGTTGTAAAACAGAGAGAAATGCCCCGACAAGGTCCTACATCTTTACTCCAGCACTTCCTTGTTAAGGGTACACGAGTAGACCAATCGCCGACGGTCATCCCCACGGGCTCCGCCCCTAAAAGCTTCTGTGCCTTCATAAAGTACTATTCCCCTTCCAGGGCCTTATTAGGGAGGGGGGGTCCCCAGAACTTGATTCAGGACCTGGTCCTCAAAAGGTTCCTGGTCCCTGGTTAAAGTTCCTGGTGCTGAAGAAGTTCACCTCAGTACGAACTAAACTGCCTCCTTGACATGTGACTTCTGGGTAACGTAGTGCAGAAACACAAGAATAACTGTGTTTGGCACGAATGAGGGATGGAGAGCAACAACCAGAGTGGACACACATGAGAAAAGCAAAGAGCTTCCATATCTTCCATCAGCTGTGATATTTATGGCAGCAGCAGCAGCCCAGATGGCACAAAACACTGAGGTTAAAAATGACGATAACGGATATTTATGTGTATGATAAGCTCGATTCGTGTTGATGACTGGAGCGTCTGAGAGTTGCCTTGTTCCATTAATACCATCAAGGTTGCTTCAGAATAAAAAAGGCACCTAAAACCCCGGAGCTCCAGAAACACTGAACTAAAGAGAAAATACAATGTGGCATCTCTCAGACCATAAAATGCAAAATAGTCAATCTGTCTTTACTGAGAACTGACAGGAGCTCTCTCTCTCTCTCTCTCTCTCTCTACCTCTCTCTACCTCTCTCTACCTCTCTCTCTCTCTCTCTCTCTCTCTACCTCTACCTCTCTCTCTCTACCTCTCTCTCTACCTCTCTACAATGGGGTTTTGACAAAAATAGGAACAGCAGAGTGGCTTTATGTGGGTTTTCAAAGTGAGGGGATGTGTCGGACTCGGCAAACAACATTTCTGGTGAGCGGCGGAGCGGGGAGAGCAGCCGGCCAGCTGGCTGACAGCGTCGCTCCCCTTTAAGACCTCCAGAGGAACGCAGGCCCAAACGTTCAGAAGATGTCCGCTGGCCTCGGTGCAAAAGGAAGAGAACACAAGACCTGAACGTCTGACCTTTAACCCGGGAGCCCGACGAGCTGCCGTGTTATGACTCTGAAGTTATGAGTGGTTGTGCTGCGTTGTGACCTGCACGGCTCGATGTACAAATCAAAAGTACTTTTTTTTACCTAATCTCATTGCACGCACCCCCAGACACCCCTTTTCCCTTCCCAACACTGATTCCGATACCAGCGGGGGTTAAAAACTAAAGAGTTAAAACAGGTCACGGTTCCCTCTCGAACATGTATTTTATATTGCTGTGAAAACTTCTCCTTTAAAAATAAAACTAGATTCAAGAAGTTTTCATTTGAACACCTTCTCCCGACACTAACCGGGTGCAGGAGAGTCTTACTGCAGGAGTGAAGGACCAGTTTGCACATGTGCAGTGCGACTGGGTCGGGTCGGCGAGCGACCCGTGTTGTTATTGTTCTTGCGTGGCGTAAATATCTGATCGGTGCGTAGACTTGTGGACTCGCCGATACGGCGTTCGAGGCCGAGTCCACGACGCTGCTGGTCCTGGTATCAGTGTCGGAACAACTCCACTTCATTCGGCGCGCTGAAGCAGATTAAATGAATAAAACTGGGGTCAGGTGGGAATTTATACTCGTGTTCAAGAGCCCGTTTCTCAGTTCTTACGGGGGCTGATGCTATTTTCTGCTGGGAGATCAAAGAGGGGGAGATGCAAATGGGTCAAAGAGAGAGAGAATGCTGAGAAACCCTTTTCTTTCCCCGGTTTTTTTCCCCTCCGATTTCATCTCCACTCGCATGTATGAGGGGCTCAAACAGAAAAGTGTGACATCAATCGCTCAGAAACAAATGAGAGGGGCGTTTCTCTACCAACCTGTCCGGAGGAGGCCAGCAGGTTGATGGTGGTCAGAAGCATCCAGCCACGACTCGCCTCCTCGCTCTGGTTCACCTCCAGGAACTGGACTATGGCTCGACTGGCTGCCTCTGCAAAGACAAAGACACACACACACACACACACACACAGTTAAATAGATGGAAAGTGACAGCTCATTGTGGCGGGCAGATGGAACAATGATCGGTTATGCAACGAATAATTCATCTCGGTGGATGTGATAGGTGTCTTGTCTACAACCCACTTCTGCAGGGGAGGGGGAGGGAGGGGGAGGGACGGAGGAGAGGGGGGGAAGGGAGGGAGGGAGGGGGAGGGAGGAGAGGGGTTACACATGAAGATGTTATTAGCGCTTGTCGTAATGTGTGATTGTCCAGATTACATAACGTCTGTATTCTCCAACGTTATGCCCGGGGGGAGGGGGGGGGGGGATCTACCGTTTGCAGACGCGTCGGAGACGTTTATTCCACGTCTGGTGAGTCTGACAGAGGAGAAACAGAGTTCGATGCCACGTTCGCGCGCGTGAAGGTTGCTCGGTGGCGCGTGAAGCCTAAAACGGCTCGACTCCCCCCCCCAACTCCCAACCCAGGAAGCGACTTCAGTCCACGTGGCGAATCCAAGTCGCCATCTCTCGCTATGGCGAGCAGGAAATTGAGATTGTTGGACCTGTTTCTTGTCATCATTGGGCGTCATCACTGAAAATGCGATGCTTTTAGAGCAAGGCACAAACCCCCGTTGCTCCCTTCCAGTGGAGGATTCTGTCAGCTTTAAAGCTTCCAAACCTTCCTAAAGATGACCTACACTCAAATCCCTTGTTTGTTTGTTTTTGATGATAACAGAGCACTGAAACGTCCGTCCAGAGCCTGAGTCATCTACAGAGGCCTGGTGACCAGCTGGAGCAGTGTGTGTGTGTGTGTGTGTGTGTGCCGTGGTGTTGAAAAAATAAATAAAAATCAGAGCGTCTCTCTGCTTGAAAACAACACATCACATGTTCAGACAGAGAGCGATAGAGGGAGAGAGAGAGAGAGAGAGAGAGAGAGAGAGAGAGAGAGTCTACTGAAGGTCTTTCCTGCAGTGAAGTCAGATTAAACTCACACTGTGTTCTGAACACCAAACAGAACGTCTTTCTCCCTAAATATAATTGGCTGCAGCCTTACAGCAAACTCTTGACAAATAAAAATCAAAGCATCGCGATTTTAACAATAAACTCATCTAAATAGATCGTGGAAGAAGTTCCAACATCCAGGTCTGTATCAGCAAAGCCAAAGGGAGAAAACCCCCCGCAGAAGGGGTGGTGGGGGTGGGAGGGGCAAGCAGATCATCATTGTGACCCTCAGCACAGCGGTTATGGGAAATGTCAAAGGAATGATGAATTGAGGTTTCCAAGAACTTCCCATTCCATCTTCACGGTTATAAATCTGCGCGTCAGAGGGCTCACCTGTGGATTTATTGGAGGCTCTTCGTCTGATCTCGGTCACCATGAGCCGGGACACCTGGGTGGTGAACTGCAGCAGGTCGGAGAACTTCTCCGTCATGGTGCTGGGTGGAGCGTTGCCAAACACCTAAAGCAGACGGATCAGCAAAAATTATACGGATATACTAATATGTGTCGCCCCGGAATAAAAAGAGATGTTATTTCCTTAAATCTGCCAAAGAGACTTTTTACGGTTTCTTTAATAGAGAGAAACAACAATGTAAAAGAAATGGACCCTTTGCTGAGCTCTCCATCAGTCTGTGGAGCCCACACTGTCACTAACTGCACAAATATCTCTTATTTTGTTGATTTCAGAGACATAAGGGTCTACAATATGTGCTTGAAGGATATAACCAGGATGTCAAACTAGTTCAGCAGCAAAAACAGGTTAAAAAGATAAAAGATGGAAAGTAAAGTCTTCAGATGAACGTGAACCACCACGTCAGCTGGAGATCGAGACACAAGACGATGAGATCAGGGAACGAAACAATCACTAAATTACATTCGGTACAGCTTCAGCAGCTAGCATGGCACAGAGAAACTTAATCTCCTTCCCAACCTCTCCGGGTAACGGGCGTCGTCATTACGCGGCATTTAACTACGACCAGCTCCAAATCCACGATTCTGCGCTACGATTGGCACAGCCCGCGCTCCAGGGGCGGGACTTAGCGAAGGGACAGCTGTAATCGAGTCGTCAACATGGAGCTACGCTGCTTTACATCTCCCTGGGTTTTTCTTTTATTTCCTGGCATGCCCTAATTCCACGACCACAGAGCGAGCTGCAGCACGGAGCCGGCCGGAGATGAACTACACTTCATTCCCGCAGCGACTCATCGCGGATTTATTTACCCAGCGAAGCTGACGCGGAAGTAGGCCCGGAGGCCGGCGTCCCGCCGCACCGGGACTCCTCCGCCTCGGAGTTCTGACATGAATTACGCCGTCAGTGAGTGAACCGCAGCCAGCGGCGGGTAATTAGCTGACAAGTCAAGAGACCCTCGGTGAGGCACTCCAGTCTGATGAGAACACTCTGCAGCGGCAGCGAGGAAACAAAGAGGCACGCTACGCCGTCAGAGTAAAATAAAGATGGTCCGTAAAGATGAAAATCATCAAACTCACGCAGACTTTTTAATCTACGCATGTTCATAATCTCTCATTTACCGTCCCGCTTCAGTTATTTATGCATTGTAGTTTTAAAAGTTACATTTTATAATCAATAGAGACTTCATTAAGAACAATTTTGATTGTTTAAGTAGTTGATCAAACAAAATTTACATATGTAAATAATATTTGCTTTTAATATTTTAGGATTTGCTGCTTTTCTCTGCTTCACATTATTATTTACGGCACACTTCAACAAAACGAGCCGTCTGAAGATGTCACTTTGGGCTCTCTGGGTTTCAATATTTTAGGTAAATTAACGATAAATCAGTTCATCAGAAAAGATAAATCATTATGACAATAAGCATTACTTGCAGCACTAATTACCAAGATTTTACTGTGAAGAAATGACTCATCCAGTGGTTCTATGATCAAAACCTTGTTTGTCAATTAATTATATATAAGATCGATCGATAGATATATCTATATATATAGATAGATATCTATCTATAGATCTAAATATCTATCTATCTATAGATAGATAGATAGATATATAGATATAGATATAGATATAGATAGATAGATATAGATAGATATAGATAGATATATCTATATATATATAGATATATATATATATATAGTAATTTTGAAGCCTGACAGAGTCTATGATATTGACCGTGTGTGGGAGTTCCCTCTCTTTGCATGACTACACCTGTCTACCAGCTGAGCATGAGACAATATTCCCTTTGTCCCGGACTGCTGGAGTTCAGGTAGCTCACAGTGTCGCTGTGTGACAGCAAGCAGCTCAAGCTTTAATTCACCGTCAATACTAGAGATTATTATAAAGTACCATTTTATGTTCAGTAGTTTGGCAGATAGAGTGAATATATAGAGTGTGACCTATAGCATGCATGTGTTAGCTGAACTTAAGGTATAGTTGGATGTTTTGAGGTGTGGTTGTATGAGGTACTTATCTATAGTCAGTGTATTATTACTACAGTAGATGGAGTTAAACGTATTCTAAAACACCTAAATGTATCAGTTTCGGTGTGAAACTATATTTAGAATATTTCCACCGCTATAACTTGCCGCTTGGGGTATTGTGTGAGACTTTAGTAAATCCAAAGTCTCCCTTTCAAAACACCGGAGTCACATAATAACACCAAACTAACCGATGGAGGCAGCAACTCCCGTGTCCTGCGATGTGAAATGACTCTTTTTTGTCAACGGAGTCCCGTGGCTTTGAATAAAGCACCGATAACATCTTCAGTTAGAAGACAGGTCTGTCTGACAGCAAGGTAAAGCTGTGAAAATATTCTAAATATAGCGTAAATCTAAACTGATATTGATATTTTTGGGCGTCTAAAATGCTCCCGTGCCGGTTCTCCTGTCTGATTCTCCAAACTCCATCTACTGTAGTAATAAAACACCGACTCTGGAGAAGAACCGCATACAACCACACCTCAAAACGTCTCCTGAAGCCATAAAGTCAACACAAGTCTACGAGTCAACAGATTCAGCTGCAGGCTGTTGGAACAGAATCTGTGAGGAGTCGAGGAAATTATCCGTCAACGGATACGGGGTGAAATCTCATTTGTTGCGTTTCGTATCGACTCATTCGGAGAACCCATTGCTCACCCTGTTGAAGACGGGGAGCATCATGTAGAGCTTCTCCTCCTGCTCCTTCTGGGTCATGTGGCGAGGAGGGTGGCACAGCTCGGAGAAGAGGCGTCGCAGGTGCATCAGGCCCAGCGCGTTGTCCTGGGGGCTGCACTCCTCCTGCCTCGGCCGGCCCATGATCCTCTTCACCATGTTCATCTTCAGCGGCTTCGTCAGGGCAAAGGCAGCCCTGAGGAGGGAGGAGAGGAGGAGAGGAGAGGAGAGGAGGGAGGAGAGGAGAGGAAAGACAAGAAGAGAGGAGGGAAGAGAGGAGGGAGGAGGCAGGAGAGAAGGAGAGGAGAGGAGGAAGGAGAGGAGGGAAGAGAGGAGGGAGGAGGAGAAGAGAGGAGCGGAGGGAGGAGAAGAGGGAAGAGAGGAGGGAGGAGAGAGGAGGGAGGAGGGAAGAGAGGAGGAAGAAGAGGAGGGAAGAGAGGAGCGAGGAGGGAGGAGAGAAGAGAGGAGAGAAGAGAGGAAGGAGGAGAGGAGAGGAGGAGAAGAGGGAGGAGAGGAGAGGAGGCACGAGAGGAGGGAGGAGAGGAGAGGAGGGAAGAGAGGAGAGGAGGGAGGAGGAGGGAAGAGGAGGGAGGAGAGGAGGTTAAGAACAGGCTTGAGAACAGCCCTGTTGGGGCTCAGTACAAATCTTTAGGCCTTCTTTGGAACCATTAAATAAATAAATCATTATTTAGCCGATTATAAACAGCATATTAATTAGCTGAAATTACTGTACGGCTTTTTGTCTTTAGACAACAAAAGGGTTTTTATCAAATACTTTCCATATTTCTCAAATTATTAGCCCCGTTCTTGCATCTGTACTGAAACATAGGCATCGTATCAGCACTATTATTGTCCAGAGCATATTAGACTGAAAAAAAAATGTAATTAAAAATGAGAAACCCAGCCCGACTTCACTTTTTGCTTTGTGAGCGAGTTCTACATTAAAAGCACTGTAAATAAGTTGAACAATATAAAAACACAACAACAACAATGTAAACACCTCGCAAGACAACATAAAACACAAAAAATGTCTTCTGGGAGACATAATTTGACTTTGACAAACTTAATTAAAAAGAGACCTCAGCTCTGAGAATACCACATAAAAAAATTAATTAAAAAAACACAGCCGATTGCATTTGGTGATAGTAAACTTAATTCTGACTTCTTTTGAACCTCCACTGCCTCGCTGTAAACCGACTCCCGGTCAAAGTGGCTCATGGCGATCAAACCTCGATACTTTAGAGTATTTCCTGTTTATTAGGGGCGAGACAAAGACGTATTCTTCACATATACAGTATATGTATACATGCTTGGCCTCGGTATTCTTGTCTCGTTTCATCTTTTGTAGCGAATCGAGTTGCTCGACTGTGGAGCGAGACGTCACAAACCAATGAATTTGCAAAATCGATTCAATTAGTCAAAAGAACCAGATGAACCTGAACGGAAAAAAACATGCAAATTTTGTGAATATTTGGGAGACTAAGAATCCCAGCTGGGTGGAAAATACACCGTACTTTGTGTTCATGTCATATTTTCTGTCTAAATTACTCAAAATATAAAAAGGTGAGTAAATATGGCAACCATATCTCAGACCAGCTAATAAAGCCAGAGACTCCACAGATCAGATGCTTCGTAGTCGACAGCACAGACTCAGGTTACCGGGCTGCTTTATGCAATTAACTGCATTTATTTTCTCTTTTTTCCCGGAGCACGGTTGATGTATATTTAGCTATTATTTCCACACAGCTAATTCTCCCCTGACTTTCTTTAAGCCGGTTGCTAGGAGACATCACAGAACGGCAGAGCCGACACAGAACACAGATAAACATCCGCTGATAATAAAAATAAAAGATGAATAAAAAAAATAAAAAAAACAGCCAGGAAACGGTGCAACCAATCTCAAATCATCAAATACGACTGCACCGACACGGCGTGCCTTGCTCAAGGGCACACTGACAAAGAGCGGTGGTTGAGGGAGAAAAATAAATTTAAAAAATTGAATTTATTTCACCCACACGAGCTTCTGGGATCGACTGATGTTATAGACGGGAAAAGAGCCGCGGACTCTTTCGAGCTGTGATTCAGCAGCATTGAGTGGGATCCTCCAAACATCAGGTACAAGTACACACACTTTGTCCTCGGGGATACTCAGTGCAGAGACATGAAGTCGCTCCTCTCCCCGTGGGGGAAGTTAACCCCTCACGGTGGATTAGTCGCTCTTCAGACGTTGACAAAATAGGCCCCGCCCTCTACATGAAAAACAAATAAATGTGTTTACCGATTATTTTTGTTTTAATGAACAAAAAGCTTCAAATTTACTCAAAAAAAGTCAGAGTTTAACGAATTGTTTTAATGGCTACAGGGAAGAAGTGAATAAAGTAACTACTGCTATCTAATAAAAGGCGACAGAGCCCTAAAATGATTTAATGTATCATATTTAATAACTAAATAATACAATGAACCATACAGGACTTCAAAGTTAATCCCCACTAAGTTCGAGTGAATTCGTTTTGGACCTGAAGTACGTTCATGATACAGAAACATAACTACTTCCTGTTTCGTCCCGTTCATGCTGCTGACCTTTGACCCCGACAGCTCACTGGAGAACCGGTTGTTTTTTTGTTTTTCACCATCAGTGTTACATTCCACTCTTAATTTCTCAATTTCACTATCAGTTTCACACCCCGTCCCCCCGTCCCCTGTCCCCCCGTCTCCTCGGGCACTTCTGGGAAGTCTAAACAGATCTGGATTCAAACCCTCCACCCTCGGGGAAGGAGCTCCTCCAGATAATTCACTCTTGGCGAGCTCCTCCGTCTGGAGGCCGTGTGTGGGTCTGCTTCTGTTGTTGCGATAGCACAAAGGCTGGAGACGTTCATGTATTTTTAAAAAAGCAGTTTGGAGACTTGACTTCACGCCAAACGGATTATTTGGAATAACGTGATGGAGGATGCCGTTGGCTCCGTGCGTTTCCTCTCAACCAACAAGCCCGATGGCGCTCTGTTCCGGTGTCTTTGTCCAAAATAATTACCCCTAATTAGCACCATGTTCTCCCACATCATCGCCAGTCAATCAAATGGAGTTATTGAACGGAAAAAGGAAGCAATGAACTCCCTATTTCCCCTGATTATTCTACACCGTGAACTACAAAGTCAGGTGAACTCTGCAGCGAGGGAGATGACGTTAGCGGAGGTTGCATTGAGCTTCAGTTTGATGCGTTCAAGCTCTACTCAGTAAAAACGAATGTCGGGCAAAAGGCAAATTGTAACGTTATCACGCGGCGTTCAAATGTGATCTCGTAAAATTACGTTTTTTTGGCGAGAAAAAAGCAACGTAAAATAGATATGAAAGAGGGGCTTATGGCCCGTTTAACTGTTTATTTCTTCTTCTTTTTTTCCGTGGCATCAAATCGTGTATAGAGAATCGTCTACTACATTTCGTGACATCCCTAGTTGGTGGTGATTGTTTATTCGTCGTTCCCAGAGGTGCTTTCATCTTCAAGGTCTGCTTGATCTCCACTAAACCTCGTCTAGTTCGGCCTCGCCCCCCCTCCCCCCACCGTCTCCTTTGAGGAGCGCCATAAAAGACGTCCGGGACGTGTTAGGAAGCACGCCGGTGAGACAGACGGCTACAAAAGACGCTCCCGAGTGTTATTGTGATTTACAGGAACACGGCATCTGAGGCACTAACAGAATTACTCCTGAAGGCTTTGAAGCTGCCCTCTGCCTGAACTCACACTTTCATCTAAAGTGCCTGTCCACGAGTACTGCGTTGGTATATGTACCAACGCAGTGTGAGGTAAAAGTTTTATTGATCATCGTTATCCGCCGACGTTCAGTGAAATATGAGATCAGGATATCATTTATGCTTTTTCTAGTCGCCGATCTCTGATAATATTATACTGTAAACAACCGCTTTATGATGCGTTCAGGCTCTGGTCAGTGAAAATGAGTATTGAGCGAAGGTAAATTATAACGTTATCACGATGTGTTCACTTGCGATCTCGTAAAATGCAGCTTTGATGAGACATTTTCAATGAATCCTGTTGTTTGAAGATGTTTTCACATTAATATAAACAGATATTAGCGATGAATTATGATCAGTTTATAATACATCATTAAAACTACTAATGACAAGAGTTGTTTTAATCCATAAAAATACAATCTTTTGTTTCCTTAACATTTGAATTGTGTGTTTTTATAAATAACTAAAAACACTATAGATGACTAGAACAAAGTAAAAGGATAACATTTAGAACTGCTGATGGTTTACAGACTTCAGAGCGGTTGAAATGATTTTTGGGGGAAAAAATAATAGTCTTGATTCTTGTAGACCAGCTGCTATAATCAAAACAACAATATGGATCATCAATGATCGGCAATTAAAAATGTGATCAGGGAACTAAAAGTTATATTTGCTCCCTTTTTTTCCCCGTTGTGCCGATCCGATCCGTGAGTTTGATGCTCTGCAGGTTTTTTTTAGCGTGCACGGCCTCAAGAGACTCTTCCCCTGGTCAGCGCTGCTCCGTAACATCCACAGTCGTGCTTCCAGTTACATAATCCCTTCTGTCACATCCATTTTTTTTTGGGCTCCCCCCCCCTCCTCCCTCCCACGATTTGTGGTTATTTTTTTCCGATGATATTTTCTTTCGGACATGTCGGGTTAGTGCAACCCAACACGATGGCGACCAGACGAGACCTGAGAGGCTCAGGCTCTGACATTTACAAAGCAGCCTCCACAGTTCAGCTCTGCCTGTCTGAGATAAGGCCCGAGAGCAGCCCAAAGTTTATATCCTCTCCCAAACAACCACGTCACGCCACCGCCTGCTGCACACGCCGATAAAGTTTGCCGTTGTTCTCACCGACGGGCCTTTTAAATACAGAAACTGTAAATTGCTGCGTGCTCACTGATCGAGATCTCACACACGAAGGCAAATTTAACGGATCTCTGAAAATGACACGTTCTGCTTTTGCAGCTTTTACAGCGAAAAAAAAAGTAAAAGATAGATATTCATCATGCCTTAAGTGTGAGTTTGAAGACTAGAAAAAAAAAAATACTTCTTTCTAGAGCGAAAAGATATATATATATATATATGCAGCAGTACTAGAGCGAAAGTGGAGTCCATTTATAAAGAGGAAGTGAGTCTCTCTAGCCACAGGAAGCAGGAGCTCTTATTAAGTACACTGTTGACAGACGACTTTCAACCAACTCAGAGAGAAAAATAAATGCAATATTACTGCGGGACGGATCGCCAACAGATGGCAGGAGGTAGATGTTTACAATACAAATGCAGTTAAATATGTTTTCGGTTGTGTTGCTTTTATCGTGAGCCAACTGAAGTGCTCAAAATCAGCAAAATAACACCATAAAACTGTTAAGAACCACACATTTTGCACAGTATTCTTCCACAGAACCAGGACTTTGTTTTCAGACAAAACTGACCCCTGAGATACAACCAGTACATTAATATGAACCACTTATTAATGCTTTAGCGTGTCTTATTGAAGGTTAGGTTTACAAAAAGGTTGATTACTATTTTGCCGCGTGATGAGCGGCGCTGTTCTCAGCAGCCGAATCAGCTCTCTGCGGCTGACATGCTTCCCCTTTCTGCTCCGCCGGCTCTCGTCCTGAACATAATAATCCGGCAAATTACAAAGCCCTTATCGCAGAGCCTCCGCCGGATGAATGGACGGAGCCGTCGGTGGTGGTGGAGCACAGAGGAAGTCACGGATCTGCGGCGCAGTCGAGCCGAGCGAGATGCAGCATCAGAAGAAGAAGAAGAAGAAGAAGAAGAAGAAGAAGAAGAAGAAGAAGCCACAGACGGGAGAAAAGCTGCCGGTCCAAGAGGAAGAAAAAGGATCTCGCTGGATGTCAAGATATTCGAGAGTCCAAAAGCAGAAGCGGTCGGTCTGTGGCCGGTTTTAAAAATACCACCGCGCGGTGGGCCCAGTTCCTGAGTCATTGTTTAAAGCCGTGAGTTCCACTGTGAAACCAAAAAGTAAGGCAGGAATGCTTCAGATACATGTTGTTGTTGTTGTTTTCATTCGTCTCAGTGGGAGACACTCACTGAGACTTGGTGAAGTTCTTAAAAATGCTCTCTAACCGGGACGATACTGGGGTTCAGTCAGGTTGACTGATGACATCGTTTGCTTTGCGAATAAAAAGAAAACCTTTTCCGGGGGGGGGGGGGCTATGGAGCTTATTTTGATATAATTTCTATTGGTTATGATAATGGTTTTAATCCCCAAAAATAATACAAAATAATTCAGACAGGTTGTAAAGAAGCCAACAGTTCTGCCAAATAAGCTCCAGATTAAACTAAAAGGGAGTCCTCCCGACGGACGTGTCCTCCCGACGGACGTGTCCTCAAACAGTTTGTACGATATCCTACGAAGTGTTCGTTACGTACATACAACCTCTTCACAATAAACTCCTTGATCGTCTTACCAGAAAACTGGAAAACTACTTTGCTAGGTTTAGTAAAAGACGTTCAAATAACGAGTGCCGTAACTAAATCACGCAGGGCGCGTGACAAAACCTTCGTGGCTTCTAGTTCCACGTGAGGAGCGAGCCGCGGTTCTCCTGGCCGACCGGTCGCCGGACCCGTCCGCCTCCGCCTGCCCTTTGTGACCTTTGGTGTCTTTATACGTCCTCGTTTAGGATTACGTGAATAACAAACTAAATCATTTTGTGGGACATCCACAAATTATGTCTTATTGTTTTTCGTTGGTTGAGCTACGAATGCTGGATGAGACCAGCCGGCTCCTGAAACCCCAGGAATAAATCTTAAATAATAAAAAGGAATAAATAAGTACAGTAGGTGGAAATTGAAGCACAGAGCTGTGAACTGTGACGGTGTTCAAACGACAGAAAATAAACTGAGAACGAGACGTATTCAGTACCTTTTCCTTTCTGCACTACAGCGAGGCCTTACTTCAGCTCACAGCCGTACTGGAACGCCGGAGCCGGAGCCCAGCGGGGCCCGGGGACCGCAAACTGGGGCAAACACATGTCATGCCACTCGGCATAAGGCTGAGAGATCAACAAAAGGAGGGGCGGCGGTGAACGGACAAATGCAGGATAAACAACCCACTCCACCTTTTTGGTAAGCAGAAGATCACTCAGAGCTCTGCGGGGTCGAAAACTGAAACTAAGACACATGAGAATGTAACGTGGGCGGCTAAATGACCGTCTTGTTTACTTACTTGTACAATACGTCAGGGAGGAGCATAGCTGTTCCCCCAAAGCTACATTTTGGTGTTGATCGCGTTCCTAATTTAAGTAACCTTGCCTCTAAAATAGCACACATGCTCGGTAGTGGCTGGACGACCTCCATCAGTCTCCGATGTGATTAACTGTACGGCGAAAAGCACACAGCCGGATTAAAGGGACGTCTCTAAAAGAACAGGATGCCGTTCGCGTGTCAGGTCTAGGTACACAGCCAGGAACAACAACGAGGCGCCCGCACCTCTGGCAACAGGTTCCTCGGCTTCCTTCGGAGACATCGTGGAGCACACCTTATGTAGCTGAAGGAAGCCGGGAACACAAGCGAACAGGTTCACGCCTCGCTGGCACCAACACTCGCCTTCCTGCCTGTTTGCACGAGTTTTGAAGGTCCAGCGGTTGACCGATGCCAGCAGACAGCTCCCTGCATACCTCAGTGACAGAACCGGGAGGATTAAGAGAGCTTTGATGAGGATTAGAAACCCCACAGCACCACCATCATCATCATCATCATCATCATCATCATCATACAACGTGATTACCAACTTAAAGCTAATGATCCTTCTGAAGCAAAGGGGGGCGTTTGGGTGGGGAAATGGATTCACGTAAGAATTCCAGATTCTTATCTTCTCAGAAATCCATTTTTAATAAACTTCTTTTCTACAAAAGAAAGAAGGGATGCTGCATTCCAAAACGACTAGTAATTAATATTTGATGGTGAGAGAAAAGCAGCGCTGGCGCGGCCGTCTGCCTCGTGATGACGGCATGCGTCGCATGACTGCAGGTCAGATCAAAACATCGTCGGGGATTTGTTGGAAAATACTCAACATTTCAGTCTCACGCTGCTGTTTTGTGTGAAATGTCCTCGTACGAACCGGCAGGTTTCAGAGCAATAAAAAAAGGCAACGAGCTGTCCATCTTTATTTATGCAGCGTTTTTATGTTTTGTGCGACTTGAAAATGGAGAAACCTTTTGCCTTTGAGTGTTTTTAACATTCACGAGAAAAATCAGTCGACATGAATTTTTTCCAAATGTAGAAACTCCATAATCCTGTAGGCACTTTACTCTGCTTCCACGCCGTCGTTTGCCCCACGGCCTTTGTTGCGCACAGGGGAACGGAGTAGATCCTGAATGTAGCAACCCTATGTACCGACTCCAGAATCGGTTTTGAATCCTGAGACACTGAAAGATTCACACTCCTACTTTTAAAGAGTCCTAGAAGAAACCCACCTATGTGCATCCCTGATCGTGCTCTTCGCTACAGTCATAACAAATCCAGTCTTAAAAAGGGAAACGCCATCAGACCACGTCTCTTCTGGGCCGAAACCAAAGAAAATGAGTCTGCTTCCCCGGCCCCTCCCGTCTCCCTCAGAGCGATCTCTCTTTAAGAGGACGCCAGCTTCAATGAGCGTCTCGCTAACTCCGGGGAGATGAAGGCAGCCGGTGCTCTGGAAGAGACAAGCTCTTCAAAAGGCTTGTGTGGTTGTTCCTCTGGAGGAAGTGATGTAATCACAGCAATGTCTCCTGTCTTGACAGTTTACGGGGGACGGGGAGTAGGTGGAAGCCGGGGAGCTCCGCTGAGATAGAAAAAGAAACTAGCTTTTAACAATTCTTTAGATAACAAACGGCTAAGTAGGCCGGGTGGCGAATTCCCACCAGCCTCCAGCCAAAGGCAGCCATACTTTGACAACGGCTCTTTTATTAGCCGACGAACCACGAGGAGACGTAGAGATTCAGAGTGACGGAGCTACGAAAGGAGCAGCGTCTAACAGCTGAAGTGCGTCTCGGCTCGACAGCCGGCGAACCAGACGAGCAGGAAGTGATCCGAGGCCCGAGCAAGTCCGGACAGGACCAGATGTGACAGCCTCGTCCTCGCCGGGTACCCAGTCAGGCCTTCGGTAAGCGAGGCCCGGGGAGTCCTCGTCACGAGCAGTCACCTCCAGCCGTCAGCTGATCGCTGGTGGATTCTACCCGTGTCACGTCTCTCGCCCTCCAGCTGTTTTGACAAATAAACATTTAGCACGACGAAGTGTTGCCTCGCCGGTGGTAGTCAGTGTGTGTTCACGTGTCAAAGAAGTGGGTCCCGTGCCAAATTGCTCGTCGTCAACAACTATAATAAAAACAATTATATAATAGGCTCAGTTTTCTGTTAAATCAAAAGACAAATAGTCATATTACGTATAGACTTTAATATAAATAAACATTTCCATATTCTCGCCCCTTTTAAATGCATGTAGGAGCTACAACCCCGCTGGAAACTTTCCACAGAACCTGGAGGTCCGTCCTTAGACCAACAGTGATTCGTGTCCAATTTGAGGCCAAGAAAAAGGTGTTAAAATGTGGCGTAATGTGGGCCAAGCTGTTCTCCGCCATTTTGCTCTTCATTATTTCTGAAGAGGGTCTGTGAAATGTTTCTTTCTCGTCATTTCCGTTCCATCTGAGACGCCTCCTCCTCCGCCTCAGCGTCTGTTTCTCCTCACGAGTCTATTCACTGGTGCTTTGTAATGTAATGGAGCCATTTAAATAATCTGAAATGTGAGTTTTCAAGATACTCAAGAAGGAGAATTTTTAAACATCATGCATTTTTGGTTTGTTTTTTCTACAAGGAGGCTTAACTTAAACAAATCAGTGACACTCTGAAGTGGGGTGGAATCATTTTTAAAACATATCTAATGCCGAGTATTTTGCAATTGGTATATAATTTGATATAAGAGGTGTGATATAATATATTATTGTCATTTTCATTGTGGTGCGATTTTTGCTGGAATCTGTACCAAACAAAGATGTTTACTTAAGTCTGTAAAATATGATGTGCAGGCCAGGACATCCCTTCAGAACCACACATTTGTATTTAAAATGGTATTTGGACACATACTTTGCCTTGAACAAATACTGTGCCTCCTGCGATTTGAAAATAGCCTTATTGCCGTTTTCAATATAACGTGTATTACTTGTGCAGCCCTACTCTGGTGGAAAATATGTCCCTCTTCTAAAAGATTTACACAAAAGGAATCAAATGTCTTAAAAATGAATGAGTCCACATCCACTGTTCTGAACTCAACACTTGCAGGAAAGTTAAATGTAAATCACGACAATCCCTCGCTTCCTTTTTTCACCCAGCACACGATGGAGATTTTTCTCGTCCAACCAGCCCAAAGATATTAAGATATTAAGATATCATTAGCGGTAACAATGGTGATGGAAGCTCCTTAAATGTGGAGCGTACATGTAAATGAGTCCGTCACCGATGCCGAGCGGCACCGCTCACACATCAGTGGGAACGGTAAACCGCGGTCAGCCTCGCCGATAGCGGTAAACAAACTCCCGGTCGCCGCGGAGACGAGCTCAGCACCCGGCTCTTGGTTTTCCCCCCCTACCTGCCGTTCTCTCTGCGCTCCGCCAGCATCTCAACTCATCGATATTCCAACACAAGAATATTCCACTGTGTACCGAGACCCGAGTCCTCTTCCCCTAAAAGAAAAAAAGAAACACGGCGTCTTTCTGACGAGGCAAAGACAACGACAATGGTGTCATGCCTTCCCCCTCGCGGCGAGAGGAGAGGAGAGGAGAGGAGCGGAGGCACGGCTCGTCTTCATTGGCAGTGCCAGGGGCTTTGTTCGCCAGCCAGCGGCGTACTGTGCGAGAGAGAGAGAGAGTGTGTGTGTGTGTGTGTGTGTGTGTGTGTGTGTGTGTGTGTGTGTGTGTGTGTGTGTGTGTGTGGGGCCTGCCGGGACTGGCACAGCTGATCCCCCCCTGACACCGGGTGGGGTGCACAGGGCTGTGGAGGAAGAGGAGGGGAAGGTGGAGTGGTGGTGGGTGGGGGGAGTGGGGGGCTACGGCCGTCACAACGAGAGGAACGAACCATCTACACCAGAAAAGGAGGGGGGGGCCATAAAACCATAAAAAAAATGATCTTATGGGGATTTAGGCATCATTGTTTACATCCATTCACATCAATGTTGCATTAGTATACCTTCAGACCCGTGTAGGGGATGGAGAGAGTCTCCTTTATAAAGACGGACGTGTTGACATTTAAAAAAAAAACAACAACATTTGATAAGGTTTCATAATTTATGTCTATAATATAATCAACTACGTTGAGCTCCGTGTTCTTGAAGACAGAATACTCACATGACTAAACAGAAAACTCATCTGCAACTATTTTAATTATTTATCGCTTCCATTAAAAATTGGGCAAAGAGGCTAAAAAACACACTGGTTCTCAGATGGGAGGAGTTTCTTTAATCTCAGATTGTTTATTGCAGATTTAATATATTTTGGTTGGTTGGACGAGATTAGACAATTGAAGATTCTGGGAAATTGAAATGGGTGTTTTTCCTCTATTTTTCAGATGTTTAACAGACCAATCTGGATAATAATAGTCAGGGATGCACGATATTTATCGGGTCCGATAAATTATCAGCCGATAACGTGAAGTTTATATTCATGATAATGAAATTATAGCCGATAAATATCGATGTCAAACCCAAATAGCTTCCATTGACTTAACAAACGCAGCAGCTACACACTCCGATAGGCGGCCGCATGCACCTTTAAAGTTGGTTTGAGATTCACCAATAAACACGAAGACAGAGAAGAAGAAGAAGAAGAAGAAGAAGAAGAAGAAGAAGAAGAAGAAGAAGAAGAAGAAGAACTGCTCTTGGTTATTGTTGAATTACCAATAATGATGCCACTTGGCTTTCTGGTGTGTCAGAGCTCTGCAATATTAAATCATCCATCATTGCTCACTACGACATCGCCTTTCTTACCCGCAGGTGTGCAGAAACTACAGGTTATGAAATTCTTAAAAAAAAAAAAGAAAAAAAAAAAGAATTGGTTTATCTTATTGGCCATGAGGAGCTGGTAACATTCCATGTCGTGCACCTTTAATGGTCAGAATAATTGACGATGAAAATAATCTTCACGAGCAGCCCTGCAGAGTGAATATACCCAAACCGCCATTTAACTGCTGCGATTAGGACGACTTCACGTTCAGACACCCTCTCCTGGAGACTTGTAGTGGAACACCCTGAGGAACCCTAAAAGGAACCCTGAGGAACCCCGAGGAACCATGGAGTCCTCCGGTTCAGCGTAGGAAGACGCTGCAGTGTGGTTCAGGCCAGCGGGGGAAGCGGATCATCCACCTCACTGAATGACGCCCGCTACACGATATCCTCCTCCACCCAACCACCGGCGGCAAGGCTGAGCATCCAGCGGGGAGAAGGAGGCGGTCGGCAGCAGCAGAAGCTGAACTGCAGCCAGAGAAAACCTGTTGTGTTTACGGGAGCCCGAGGGGATCTCAGACGCTCCAATCACTCCTCGCTTAGCGTGAGATTGGAGCTCTTCTCCGCCCCAAAGCGGCATTTATTAAGCCGAGCTGACAGCTGCTCATCTACGGCATCACGACTTGTTCCATTCATTAAAAATCAGGGAATATTGAAAAAAAAAAAAAAGAAGAATCGTGACATTCGTGAATAATTCAGGAAGAATAGTTTTGTTGATCAACACTAAGAACCGCGAGCCGTTATGAAGAGTTACGACCAGCCGGTGCCGAGCGGAGCAAAGTCCTTGAGAGTCTCTCTAAAAACACCACGACCGCTACAGCGGGCGTTAAATAAGCCGCTGCTCTGCTTCAGGTGACACAAAGGATGCGCCCTTTTATTTATGTCATTCACACCGTTTCTTTTTTTTTTTTGGAGACCAGAACCAACACAACGTGTGTCCATCTTTCAACACTTCCCCACTTCTCTCATTCTGAAGCCCACTGGTTCCCACTGAAGATCTGTGTCGCATATGTAGGTTTTCATTTAAAATAAAAAAAAAGGCTCAGTAATTTCCTCAAACAGCTGGGCGTTGTAGTTTTTAAGCGAAGGTTATTTAAAAACAGGAAGGAGTATTGCATCTGTGGGGGACTATTTTCAGTGGCGGATTAATATGCGTTTGACGATCTAGTTTGTATTCAGTAGTTTAGTATTTAGGAAATAAACTACAGTGCGCATGTTGATCGCAATTAAGGAATATAACAGAGAGTAGCAGCAGTGTGGCTCATTGGTGTGTTTTTAATAGTTCAGTAGGACAACAATGGAGCACTATGGCACAGAGGAATAACAACAAGCGACTTCTCTTTTTTTTTTTAAGCAGGATCAATTCATTGTTTGTTGGATGGATGAACAACTGTAATCGCCGTCATCGAATATCTTACTTGTGCAAAAAAGTACACGTTTGCATATATTCACAAAGTATTTGTGAATACTACAATATGTGCGTGTACTGAGGCGGTTTCCTCCGGGGGGCTAATTAAGAAGGATCCTCTCATGGTTCATGGCGGCACGCTGCTTCGTCTCAAGGAGGGAGACAACCGCGGAACCGAAACTGAAGTCTGGTGTGTGACACGGCATCTTCACACACACACACACACACACACACACACACACACACACACACACACACACACACACACACACACACACACACACACACACACACACACACACACACACACACACACTTTACTTGGCCTGAGAAAGCTCACTTAGTGCATTGAGAGGGGGATTAGCGTTGGCCTTGTGCTGCATTATCCACACAATATTAACGGAGATACACTCGATCAATAACGAGCACCTCGCAAAGCACAGATTCCACATCGTTGCGTCCCGCCTCTCCGCAGAGAGGGAAACGCATCGATAAAAATATAATCTCTGGTTCGTCTGTACACATTAGTATTCGTTGATTAAAGCTTTTGTCCGACCGTATTTTATGAGAACCGCTGCGTTTATAAAAGTCTGCAATTTGGGCCTCGGGTGCAACACAAACAATGCAACGGTCATCAGAAGAGGAGGAGGTACTCAGATCCATATACCACAACGTAAAATACTTTGTTAAAAGTAAAAGTGCTGCATTCAAACAGTAAAAGTACTCACTATGCAGAATAATATATATTATATTATAGTGTTGTAATTACTGAAGGATTAATGTGTTCGTCGCTTTAAAGATGGAGCCCATTTTAATGACTATCATCATTTATTAGTTGATTAATAATCTGAATCTGAAAACTGTCAGATAAATGTAGTAAAAAGTACAATATTTACCTCTGTAGAAGTATATAGTAGCCAAAAATAGAAATACTCAAGTAAAGTACAAGCACATACTGCCTCCTCAAGCAATTAGTCATGTATCATTATGGTTAGTTTATATATTTTGAGATTTTTGGACGCTTGAGCGTGACAAAATACGCAATCCAAGACATCACTTTCCCTGGTTACGGCCCCGGTTACGGCCCCGGTTACGCAACCGTTAGTTGCAGCCGTGCATGTGACCCGTTGCTTATCCGACATTCCTCGGCATGAAAATATTATCATTTTTGGAAAATGTGCTTGTCAAAATCTGAGGCTGTGAACGGCCATCGGGGTTGCAAAAATATTATTTTATGTACCAGGTGCCAGGGTTGATCAAATTCCTCAATATTCAGCAGGTGCTTTTTACATATTTAATAACCAAATAGCTTTTTAAGAACCGAGGAGGATCTCCAGACGACACTTGGTAAGAAGCAATTTCTGGAACAAAACTCATCAGCGAAGGGATATTATGTTGTTTAACTGTTTTGTAATCTTTCACAGAACCATCCATTGTTGTTGTAAATGGAGTAATCCACCTTGGTCATCTGGTACATTTGATTTATTTTTTGGTTAGGGTGAAGCTCACAGTTATGCTTAATAATTAAATAACAATTTCCCAGAGCCCAATTTGACATCTTCAATTTGTTTTTAAATTTTCTTATTTTTGTCCTGCCTGTCTTTTGTTCAAAACCAAAATAAATTCAATCTCGTCAACCAACTCCCTGGAGTCGGCGGTATTTCTGAATTAATGCCACCTAATTAGCTTAATATCTAAACGTTGCTCTTTCTGTATTAAAGTAAAGTTCATAACACCAGCGCCTCCTGCTCACAAGCGGCTGTGTGCAAACAGGAAGCCTAACGTCTGCAGCCCACACGTCAAACAGATACTTTAACTAATCAGGTTTCTATATTAGATTGGGACGCTCCAATGACGACCGGTCCATCTTACTGTGGCTCCATTCATCTCTCCGTCTACTCGGGGCCCGCTGCTCTCTGAGGCGCCGGTGTTGACGTGACGGATTATTCGGTAATATGGACAAATGCACTGAAAATGGAGTGACTGCATCAACTTCACCACCGCTGGCAATTTAATCTTCACAGTGGCTTCGTTTGTTGTTCCTCTCTCCACCAAGCCGCCAACATTTACGGGGCAATCTAATGATTTAGGGAAATTAATGTCCAATTTGGAAATGTAACTTTTAATTAGGAAGTCAAAGTGGCTATGAAATTGCCCTTTTACTCACTAGACTTCTCTATAATAAAGATATTTTGATATTTAAGCCATTATTTCTTACATATGCTGCTTGTCCGGTCACTGTACTGGTTTAATCACCTGCATTTGTCTTTAAATTCCTTTATTTGGGACAAACAAAACAGCATGAGGTTCTTACAATGCAGGAGCCCTGCAGTAAATACCAATTTAATGACGCCCATAATATTCAGTTTCTGTTGTCAGAGGCCTTTTTTCTATTTTTGTTTTTACTTGTTGGAAGGAAATTACAGTACAAATAATGCGTCTGTGTGTCAAAAGCAGTGTAATAGTGGGCTTGGTGTTGTTTTGAAGAGTAAACCACTAAAAAAGACGAGACAAAACGGGTTAAAAACAATTGTGCCGCACGTAACATCCATGACATTGCTATCGAGTGTGGCCGAATAGGGTGTAAATTAGTGTGCGTCGCCAAAGTAAACAGCTATGTAACGGTTACCACGCAGCAGAGCTTCTCACTGTTTTTAAAAAACACATCTCAGTCATGATCCTGTCCACCAAGGTGGGGAACGCAGGTGCACGTCTGCTGCAGTGCCCGGACGGCACAGACCAGGCAGGAAAGCAGGAAACAGGAAACATTTCAGTACTTTTCGGTAATTCAAGAAGATAAAACACACATTTCCAGTCCTGCGTGTTTTCTGAAAAATACCCTTTGCACCATATCCTTTTTGGATCCCATCAGTTACTTTGACACATGCAGTTACACTGTTGTTTGTTTGTTTGTTTGGCTACAGCTTAGCAATATTGTTTTGTTTGCTTTGTTAGTGAATTTAATATCATTCCATAAAATGTTTGTATATATTGTGCATTTTTCTTATTATGTATAAATGCTGCTGTAGCGAAAGAAATGTCCCCTTGCGGCATTAATAAAGCAACTACCCATCTATCTATGCAGCACCTTTCTCTGATCAGTGTTTCATTTCTTGCAATGGCAAAACTGCAGCATTAAAAACAACAACAATTCTATCATGTGACCTGTGTCGAGGCACAAGAGCAGTAATGTGACAACATTAGATGCACCACACATTTAAGAGGGGGGGGTTAGGTGACCATGTAATCTGGAACAATGCACTGGTCAGCGGACACACACACACACACACACACACCTTTTTAAGTTGCACGGCAGAGACCTACAGGCTCCATAAAACATGCCAGTCACTCTTTGACACCCAGCGGACCTTTGGCTCGTACTGGCCGGCTGTGACGTCACGGCAGCCCCCTTTAAATAACGTCAACGTCCAGCCGTTTAAAATCCAGCCGACGCCAAAAACGTTAGCCGTTCCCCCCTCCAACGGTCACCTCGCAACCCGGGGTCTGCGTCCTCGTGCGGTTTCAGTCAGAAACACCACAGTGTGACGACACCGGTTGGAGAAAAAAAAGAAAACACACAGACCCACAAAACACCACAACCCCGTAAGTGTGTAACCCGTCATTTAGTGTTGGTTAGCTCGGTGAACGACAAACTGTCAAGCTAAACGGGGACGTTGGCCTTCTAATAATAATAATAAACAATATCAAACACCGGATACGTGAGGTGTCCCTGGCCGTGGCCGCTGAGCCAATAACGGTCGCTCTAACCGTTCGCTCCAATGGTCATTTGAAAAACTGACGGTTATTTCCAACGGTTATATGAAAAAACGACCGTTGGTGCGAGCCGATTCCTGTCTGCGCTAGCTTGCGCGCAGTGCTAAGCTAAGCTAGGCTAGCCGCTCCAGAGAACCGTCGTATCCGTCGTTCACTCACCAGTAAGCGGCAGAATCCTTCGGCTACAAAGACGACGATAACCCCCCGATATGTCAGTTACGTGTGGCACTCCTTGCGTATCCATATGTCGCGAACGGTGCCGTACTCCCACAAAAAAAGAGAGTGGTCACTGCTTCCTCTCCTTCCTTCTGGTAGCCATCTTTCCTCAACATCCAAATAAAAGCCCAGCTCGTCCCAGGTCCCAGCGCTGATTTAGCTCCAAACAGCATCCTCCTCTCGCGGCCGCAGCCGAGGCCCCATCGGAGAGACGAGCCTGACATCTGTCGGATGAGTGGAAGAAGACACGCCATTTTAAAACACAGATATAGTGTACAAAAAATAAATCAAAGTTTTTTCTGTTTTATTTTTGTTTATATAGCTATATATATATAGTTACATTTGTTTAATCCAAGAAACTCTAAATATATATGTATATATATATTTATATATTTATTTATATATATATTCAGTTTTTTTGTGTCTTGGATTGATTTTTAATTTCTATCTTGGTATGTTAATATTAAGCACCAACACATCAATGCATACTTCTTGTAATCATATTCCACACCATTTTAAACACATATATTGTAAAAACAATATATATCCATCCATTCCATCCATTTTCCTCCGCTTATCCGGGGTCGGGTCGCGGTGGCAGCAGGCCTAGCAGGCCGACCCAGGCTTCCCTCTCACCCGCAACACGTTCCAGCCCGTTCTGGGGGATCCCGAGGCGTTCCCAGGCCAGCTGGGAGATATAATCCCTCCAGCGTGTCCTGGGTCTTCCCCGGGGCCTCGTACCAGTTGGGCGTGCCTGGAAAACCTCTAACGGGAGGCGTCCAGGAGGCATCTTGATTAGATGCCCGAACCACCTCAGCTGACTCCTTTCGATACGAAGGAGTAGCGCCTCAACTCCAAGTTCCCTCCTGATGTTCGAGCTCCTTACCCTATCTCTAAGGCTGAGCCCGGCCACCCTACGGAGAAAACTCATTTCGGCCGCTTGTATCCGAGACCTCGTTCTTTCGGTCACGACCCAGAGTTCTTGACCATAGGTGAGGGTCGGAACGTAGACCGCACGGTAAATTGAGAGCTTTGCCTTCCGGCTCAGCTCCTCTTCACCAAGACGGTCCGGTGCAGCGCCTGTTTTACTGCTGCAGCCGCACCGATCCGCCGGTCGATCTCCCGCTCCATCTTACCCTCACTCGTGAACAAGACCCCGAGATACTTGAACTCCTTTGCTTGCGGCAGGCACTGCGTCCCCACCCGGAGGGAGCAATCCACCGGTTTCCGGCAGAGCACCATGGCCTCGGATTTGGATGTGCTTACCCTCATCCCCGCCGCGTCACACTCGGCTGCAAATCGCCCCAGTGAATGCTGGAGGTCATGGTCCGAAGAGGCTAACAGGACCACATCATCTGCGAACAGCAGAGAGGCGATCCCGAGACTCCCAAACCCGACGTTCTCCTCCCCCCGGCTACGCCTAGATATCCTGTCCATGGAAGTCACGAACAGGACCGGTGATAAAGGGCAGCCCTGGCGGAGGCCAACATCCACCGGGAACGCGTCTGACTTATTGCCGAGAATACGAACACAGCTCCTACTGCAGTCGTACAGAGACCGGGTGGCCCGTTGTAACGGGTCCGGCACCCCATACTCCCGCAGCACCCCCACAAAAACCCCCGAGGGACCCGGTCGAAGGCCTTCTCCAAGTCCACAAAACACATGTAGACTGGTTGGGCAAACTCCCAGAGCCCCTCCAGTAGTCTTGCGAGGGTAAAGAGCTGGTCCACTGTTCCACGACCGGGACGGAATCCGCACTACTCCTCTTGAATCCGAGGTTCGACAATCGGTCGGAGCCTCCTTTCCAGAACCCTGGCATACACTTTCCCCGGGAGGCTGAGTAGTGTGATACCCCGATAATTCGAGCACACTCTCCGGTCCCCCCTTTTGAAAATGGGAACCACCACCCCGGTCTGCCAGTCCATGGGCACTGTTCCCGACCCCCATGCGACATTGAAAAGGCGTGTCAGCCAAGACAGCCCAACAACGTCCAGCGCCTTCAGCATCTCGGGGCGAATCTCATCCACCCCGGCGCCTTGCCACCAAGGAGCTTATTGACTACCTTAGTGGCCTCTGCCAAGGATATGGATGCGACCCCCCCCAAGTCTTCAGGTGCTGCCTCCTCTCTAGAGGACATGTTGGCCGGGTTTAGGAGTTCCTCAAAGTGCTCTTTCCACCGCCCGACGATGTCCCCCGTCCGGGTCAGCAGTTCCCCCCCCCTGTGCTGAGCACAGCCTGGGGTAAGCCCTGCTTTCCCTTCCTGAGCCGTCGGATGGTTTGCCAGAACTTCCTTGAGGCCAACCGAAAGTCCTTCTCCATGGCCTCCCCGAACTCCTCCCATGCCCGAGTTTTCGCGTCCGCGACCACCGCAGCTGCAGCCCTTTTGGCCTGCCGGTACCTCTCAGCTGTTTCAGGAGACCCCCGAGCCAACCAGGCCTGAAAGGCCTCCTTGTTCAGTTTGACGGCTTCCCTCACCCCCGGTGTCCACCACCGGGTTCTCGGGTTACCGCCACGACAGGCACCGGTGACCTTCTGACCACAGCTCCTAGCGGCCGCGTCCACAATAGAGGCTTTGAACATGGTCCACTCGGATTCCATGTCCCCAGCCTCCCTTGGGATGTGTGAGAAGTTCTTCCGGAGGTGGGAGTTGAAGTCCTCCCGGACAGGATCCTCCGCCAGACGTTCCCAGTTCACCCTCACTACACGTTTGGGCTTGCCGGGTCTCTCCAGCCGATTCCCCTGCCATCTAATCCAACTCACCACCAGGTGGTGATCAGTTGACAGCTCTGCTCCTCTCTTCACCCGAGTGTCCAAGACATACGGCCGCAGATCAGATGAAATGATTACAAAGTCGATCATTGATCTACGGCCTAAGGTGTTCTGGTACCAGGTACACTTATGAGCCACCCTATGTTCGAACATGGTGTTCGTTATGGACAAACCGTGGCTAGCACAGAAGTCCAACAGCGAGACACCACTCGGGTTCGGATCAGGCAAGCCGTTCCTCCCAATCACCCCCCGCCAGGTTTCTCTGTCGTTGCCCACGTGAGCGTTGAAGTCTCCCAGGAGAACTATGGAGTCAGCAGGAAGCGCCCTTTCCAGGACCCCTCCCACCGACTCCAAGAAGGCCGGATACTCTGAACTGCTGTTCGGTGCATAGGCACAAACAACAGTCAGAGCCTTACTCCCCGCAACCCGCAGGCGCAGGGAGGCGACCCTCTCGCTCCCCGGGTAGAACTCCAACATGGCGGCGCTCAGCCGGGGGCTCGTGAGTATCCCCACTCCCGCCCGGCGCCTCTCACCCTGGGCAACTCCAGAAAAGGACAAAGTCCAACCTTTCTCCAGGAGCTTGGTTCCAGAGCCAGTGCTGTCCGTGGAGGTGAGGCCAACTATATCTAGCTGGTACCGCTCCACCTCCCGCACCAGCTCCGGCTCTTTCCCCGCTAGCGAGGTGACGTTCCACGTCCCTAGAGCTAGTCTATGCCGCCGGCGATCAGCTCGCCCAGGCCCCCTGCCCGGCCTGCCGCCCGGTCCACATAGCACCCGACCCCGATGCTTATCCCCGCGGGTGGTGGGTCCACAGGGTGGCTGCTCCATGATGTTTCTTCGGGCTGAGCCCGCCCGGGCCCCATGGGCGAAGGCCCGGCCACCAGACGCTCGCCTACGAGCTCCCCTCCCGGGTCTGGCTCCGGGAGGGTGCCCCGGTTTCCCTGGTCCGGGCGAGGTGGCCTTAGTCCGTGTGCTGCTATTCATCGGGGTTTTTGAACCGCTCTTAGTCTGGACTCTCCCCTACGACCTGTTTGTCTTGGGAGACCCGACCAGGGGCTGATGCCCCGGACAACATAGCTCCCAGGATCACTGAGCCACTCAAACTCCTCCACCACGTTAAGGTAGCGATTCACGGAGAAGTCATATATATATATATATATATATATATATATATATATATATATATATATATATATATATATAGATCTATATATATAGTTGGTTTTTCTGTTTTATTTTTGTTTCTTGGATTGCTTTTAATTTTTTTATATTACTATGTTAATTATTAAGCACCAACACATCAAGGCATATTCCTTGTATGCATATCCCACGCCATTTAAAAAAAAAAGTTTTATAAATAAATATATATTTATATTTGTTTTTTCTGTATTATTTTTGTTTCTTGAATTGCTTTTACATATTTTTTTATCTTACTATGTTAATTAATAATACACTTGTTTCAACGTACTGTTACTTGTTTGTTTGTTTGTTTACCATATTTTTATTGTACATTTTTATATTTTTATATTTTTAAGAAAGTTTGAAGCCAAAGTTTTTCAAAGCATTTGTGGCATATTTTAATTTAAATAAATACAGTATGACATCGGCAATTAGTTTAAATTGTAAGGAACTCATCTTTCATTTGCTGCAGTGGGTCACATGCAATTAGAACAATCTTCTAAATTTCTCTTCATGTTATTGGGTTTATTTTCAATACGTTGGATAGTCCATATTACACTTATTCTAGCAGGAAACCTTTAACATATTTTGTACGAGGTCATTTCAATCTAATACATTTATTTTCCGGCCACAATCCCTTGCAAGGAGGCACCAAGGTTCCCTTTCCTCATGTCACCTCCTGCAGAAAGCTCAATAATCTGACTCAGTAACACTGCGTTATCAAGAACGGGGCACTAGGTGACAGCAGTTCTCATTTGACGCATGAAAGCACAGGTTCAATCAAAGCCAGTGTGTGTGTGGGAGGTTTGGTTTCCTGTGAGACATATGAAACCACACACCACAGTAACCTCAGCCAGAGAAAGTGATACTTTGGTGTCATTACCAGAGTAGATATATGATCACTCTTCCTCAAAAGCAGGTATCTCTTAACTGATTCATAGTCTTTGAATGATAAAATGAAGACATTCTGGTTATATTTTCCACCCATCCCAGAGGAAATAATGACAGTTGAACCTTTTGTAATCTCTGGTGCACCGAAGCCTGTAATCAAAAGCTGAATCCATTGTCTTGTTTTAAGGTTTGGGCCTGGAAATGTTCCATGTTGGGAGATTATTACTCAATCAAATGTCAGCGCATGTCAGACCTGAAAGTCTACCTCATGTTGGCGGTTGGGGACGGAGTTCATCCTTTGTTGCTCAGTCCAGGTTTCCCCCTTCAGATGAAAAGCAATCAAATCTGCCTTAAGTTTCAATTGCTCAGATAATAATATCAGAATATAGACACACATCTAATAAAGAGGGCAACAAAACCAGTGAGACACCTCAGCTGTTAAACAGCCACATTGGTTACATTACAAATTTACACTTTCATATTTTGACCATGTTTCATTCTTACATAGTTTTAATTAGTTGCATCTTCAAAGACATCAACAATCAAACTGGGCTACATTATGCATTACTTTGAAATATTTAAAGCCCTCGTGAGTATTTTATTTTTTTAAATGTCTGACTTTGGCCCAATCTAGTGGTAGTATCTGAAAATGCATGGGACGCACCGATTCCCACCAGGATTCTTTCGATGTCTGCAGACTAAAAGCCAAAGCGATGCTGTTCATTCTGTAGACATGACATCTATTGCTCTTCTATCCATCCGGGGAGAGGGATCCTCCTCTGTTTCTTCCCTGTTTCTCTCCATTTAAAGTTTTTTTTGGGGGGAGTTTTTCCTGAACCGATGTGAGGTCCCGGGCCAGAGGATGTTCTTATGTGTACAGATAGTAAAGCCCTCTGAGGCAAATTTGTGATTTTGGGGCTATACAAAATATATTGAATTGAATTGAATTGAATTGAATTGGTGGCATTTTTATCATCCCACCATGTACAAATCTAGAACGACTCCCTTTTCATGAGCTGCAGGTCGAACCTAAAGCCTTTGGGTGCCGAGAAGAAGGAAATGCCCCAAGGTTGATAAAAGTTACATGTAGTGGCTTTGAACATGTATTTGTGATGTCCAAATTTCTGGGACAACAAGTCAATGACACCGCAGAGAAACAAAAAGGGACAAAAAAAAAAAACGAGGACTGATTGTGCTGCAACACCCACCGAAGTTTCCCACCGTGCGGGTGATTGAGTAAACACAGAGGAAGAGCAACAGCAATGCTCCGGTAAACAGCACCGGGAACCACTGGCCACACTTCAAACATGGAAAACAAGCCCAAACATGAAGCTTACTGTAAGCGAGTAAATAAACAGTGAGAGAAAACGAAACTTTAGCACGGATCTCTGAGGAGATGCTATCGCTGCTACTTGCCAAACACGTGTCAATGCCCTAAAATTAAAATAAATGATGTTGTGCATGTGTTTTAATTGCAGAGTGCATTGATTTCTCATCAGCAGACAATGGTGTGGGTTAATCGCTGTGAGGGGTTCAGTTCCTCCAGTGACTCAGAGTGTGAACAGAGACTAAATACAATTCGGATAAAGTTCGATCGCACTTCCAACGAAAAAGAGAGTGAGACATGAAGAGTTTCATTTCAACATTCACCAGAAAGAAAAAAATGACATGCAGTCATGTGAAGACATGTGCAAAAGGTTTTAAGGGTATGGAAATATTAGTTAAATGCGAAGATTGACGCCTCTCTTATTTTTATACGAAGCTAGAGCAAGGGGGACGGTTAGCTTAGCTTAGCATAAAGACTGGAAACGGGGAAAAATAACGAAATCTGCCTCCCAGCACCTCTAAAAACCCGCTTATTAGCAGTATTGGGGAGAAGTGAACTACATGGTGGCCAAATTAAAATAGTAGTTTAACTACATTCATATTTGTATGGTGATTCAAGCAGTTCAATCACATTTATTTGCAGTTTTTTGTGTTGTCAACTTATGAAACTACAAACCAAATTAATTATTAATAAAGTATATTTTACCATTGATTCTCCTCTGTAACTGAACCCCCCTTTGACCAGCACTTTTGGCTTGCATGTGACTTTTTTGTTTATATTTTGTCATCATTTCACAAGTAGTTTGAACTGCTTCTTCAAAGTAGCTTTAGTTAACCAAACATTAGCTTAGTTCAACCTCTTCGAGTGTGAAGTAGCTCGCTATGCTTTCAAAGTAGCTTCTCCAACACTGTTAATGCGCCTGTTTAATCTGCACAAAAAACGACACGTTGATGGGTAAAAGTCACTGCGCCTGCCATAAAACTTGTTGTTTTTACTCGTCAATGTTGTACGGATTACTATGAGACATAATGTGTTAATTAGCGAGCTCTGGAGCTACTGGTATCGGAAGCTTTTTTTGTAAACTCTTGGAGGAAAACTAGGCCAAAGCTAACTGTCTCTGTTTTTAACGGGCAGATATGGTGTCAATCTTCTCATCTAATCCTCCAAGCGACTTCCCTACTGAAGTGCCCTCGAGCAATCTCGATTATGCGTGTGTCCGTACCAGGTCCGGGACCAGGAGTACGTCTGGCCTCTGACCTCGCAAGCGCTGGCATCCGAGTGCAGTTGTTCCCGATCGGGGTTGGAAACCACTGAACGGGTTTCGAAGGTAAATCTCAGCGGCTGCAAGATGAATACCAGGATATAGGAAAAATATATTTCTGCTGTATAAAATTCAGTGTAATGCAACGGGACATGTCTTTGTGTTAGAGGCCACAAGCCAAAAGAGTGAAAGCATTAAAGTGAGACTGGAGTTATCCTCTCAGTGTATTGCTTCTGACACATTCAGGTCTGCAGGGAGCTGCAGCTGTTAGACAACACTAACAACACAGATAAACCATTTGTCTGCACACACCGCTGCAGTTACACTGTCACTCTCCCAGCCCTGCAACAGCGCCGTTTAAAAATCCTCTGAGATAAGTTATGATTTCTTGTCAAATGCTCGGGCTGGTATTTACCAGCCCCAGGGGCTTTGTTCCCTCGTTGACACAGCAAGAATTTTTTATTGCCTGCTTCCCTTTTTTTCTTTTTTTTTCAGATCTATTTGCGGTTAGAGTAAATCGTTCACTCGATATGAAGTCTGTTCTTGTGTTTCCTGAAAATCACGTGGTTCCCCTGACTTGTTTACCCTCCCATTCAGGCCCTTTTACCTCCAGTGTGAGAACTGTATTCACGACTGTGCCAGCGGAGGAGGTGGTTGTCCTCGGGGTGTGGGAGCAGTAGATTGCATCCATGGAACGAACCAACAAAGAAGGACTGTTTGTATTGAGACATAAAGGCCACCTTTCTTTTGGTGAATACAAAAAGCTCCACTTATTTTCAATTTCATCAACAAAAGAAATTACTATGGTAGTGCATGGTTTGTGAGGAATTCACACAGGATTATCCTCCGGCTCTGTGCAGCTTTTCATCCTCTTTCGACTTTCGTTTTTCGGTTTTATTTCATTGACTGTGCGGTTCAGCATCTGTCTGTCCTGTTTCCAGAAGCAGCAGAACCTGTTTTCAGCTAAAAAATGTGATAAACCCACCGTATGCCGTACGCTGCATGCACCAAGCAGCCAACAGATAGTGTTGGCATCAAGCCTATTTAGCTCTTTAGCATCTAGCAGCTAAAGCAGGAGTTGGTGGAAACTACGCCAGAACATACTATATAATTGGACTTACATTTAACAGGTGAACAGAGACAAATGAAAGCTAACGTTGCTTAGCTGCAGTGTAGTGTTGTCTAAAACGTTAGCAATAACGACTTTATATGTTAATGGTGTGGGTTTGTCAGCTTTTTTGGGGAGATCAATGCAGCTTTAAAGTGATAACGCATATTT
>JACSYO010000517.1:495000-570000 GCA_016806645.1 Ophiodon elongatus | reverse complement strand
ACTCTGTGCGTCTCCCACCCCAACGATAAAGCCTGGGTGAGGAACTACATCAAATACCTGGAAGAGAACAAACAGAGACCTCAGTAAATCAGGTACATGTGAATAAACACCTTCATTGGTCGTCACTTTAAATGCCTCCACCTCTGGCTCATCGCTGCACTTCCTGTCTGCAGGCGCGGAGAGGAGAGGATTCTGGGAAAAGACGAAGAAGGACCGACTCTAGACCGAGAGGCGAGAGACGTCCGGCTTCACGTCGGTCTCAGGATGAGCCGCGCTGTTCTGGAGAAGATCAACACAGTTTGAGAAGATCTTACTGAAGATGATTTATGAATCAGACGGTGGCTGAATGTACAGTTCTGTGTGTGTTTCCCTCTCTCTTGTGGAGTTTGATAAGCTCCTCCCCTATTTTCTTCCTCTTCCCTTTTGAGTTCTCCGTTTGAGTGATAACTTGTACAAAATGTTGAGATGATTCTAAAATAAAGTTTTATATTATTTTGTAAACTCTGGTTTTCCGCCTTTCATTCAAACTGAAACACATCCGCATCCTCTGCAGAGTTTCTGCAACAAATACGAAAAGATCAAAACACATGAATATTACTGAATAAACCATATTTTAAATAGATGAGTGCAGTTTTTCAGCAGCACTTTGTTGTTAGTCTTCTTAGTCAGAAGGGTGGAACTGGTTATACAGTTATGAACATTAAATATAATCAGGATCAGTCCAGGGGTTTATTAAAGGAAGACAGGCTTCCTGACAGCTAAAGGCCCATGAGCGTATATTTATACTTCATTTTGTCGTCTCAGTACAACAATAAAGTTGAGTCTAATCAAAAAAAATAAAAACTGCGCATTAGCATATCAGTGTAGAGGAAAAAAAATGATGAATGCTTGTATGAAATGCTCCTCTCTGTGTTTCACTGCTCTCGTGGCCTGGGGGAAGGCATGACTGGCCTCTTTCCAGTTGAACTCCGACTGAGCCGCTGTCGGCTGACTCCCTTTCTGCCGAGGGGCATCCTAAAACTTCTGAACTGCATACGAACTGCGTTGGTCGCTGCAATAATTAATCTGTACACCACACTGATGTGAGTTTGAAATATAGACGAGTCTGCACATTAACCTTTTCCCGTCTGTCCAAGCCAAGAGTGTACCTTCATTTTGGAAAGCCCCGTGTTCTTTAGTGAAGCCTCTTTGTTTGTGTGATTAGACATATCTAATCCTGTCATGAATGTAAGTATTGACTCTTTGTAGGTCTCCCTTTATTCGGTCAAAACTTCCACCACAATCAGCAGAGCAACAGGAAGTATTTTCAGAAGACAGAAATGATGCGATGCCTCAGATGCACCTTTCAAACCTGCAAACTGACATTCTTTTGCAGCTTTCAATAATCATTCATCTTTTCAATGATCAAAACCCAATAAAACAATAACTCTGGCTTTTTGTGGAAGAACCAGTGAGATGATAACTTCATGATTGGTCTCCAAAAATACATCAACCTGCAGCACTTTATAGAGCCACTGAAACTCTCCACCCTGTAACATTTGAGACATCATATAATCACATTATTATTATTATTATCAACGATCAGGTGTTGTGTCTCTGTTCCAATCTATGTGCTCATCGGGTCATGTTTATTTGATATTGGTCACTGAAGCTTTTAAGGTCATTTTCACTGACACAACAACATTTTTTTTAAGGGAAACGCAGAATTCATTGGATTGTAAAATAGTGAAGTGTAAAGATTTTTAATGTTGGCACAAAATATTTGGAGCTGATTCACAGTAGAACATAAAAACACACACACAGTATTTCATGATTTATACTTTGTGCAGACGTCTCGCCGTAATGCATGCATGGCTTATATGAAGCGTGGGAGGTTTTTCTCATGAAAGATGGACGTGCTGATAGAGATCCACCTCGGGGAAACTTCTGGAAAAACAACCAGTTGGCAAGAAGCAAAAAGAGAGAGAGCAGGAGGGAGGAGGTGATTGGTCGGGAACGTGCGAGGAGTCGGTCCCGGAGCCAAACCCTTCATCCCACTTCCAGTCAATGAGCAGCCGTCTCACTTTCACTTTCCCTCCTCAGCGTATAAATACACCTGCAGCTCTCCTCCTCACAGCAGCACCTCCACCCTCCTGAAGAGACTCGCTGGAACCTGAGCTCAGAGCCACGAAGAGACCAGAGACATGGCTTCTACGACTGCAGCCCTCCTCCTGCTGGGAGTCCTCTGTGTGGGGTTTGCATCAGGTGAGACTCCGCCACCCGTCTGTTTGATTCCCATCCTCCCGTTCTCTCCACTCTGTGTTTCCTGACCTCGTCTCTCCCTCCTCCTGCAGCTGAGATCGCGGTGGACTGCTGTCTGTCGGTCTCCGAGAAGCCCATGGGGCTCCAACGCCTCCAGAGCTACACCCTTCAGGAAGCTGGGAAAGGATGTAAAATCAGCGCCACCGGGTCAGTGGCCACCACGGCTCAAATGTTCCCACAGTGGGATAATAAATCAGGCAGGAAGGGAATCTTCCCTCAGACCTGCAGTCTGAAGTCTGATCTCACTCATCTGTCTCTCGTCTGCTTTCACAGGTTCATCACAAAGCTCGGGAGGACTCTGTGCGTCTCCCACCCCAACGATAAAGCCTGGGTGAGGAACTACATCAAATACCTGGAAGAGAACAAACAGAGACCTCAGTAAATCAGGTACATGTGAATAAACACCTTCATTGGTCGTCACTTTAAATGCCTCCACCTCTGGCTCATCGCTGCACTTCCTGTCTGCAGGCGCGGAGAGGAGAGGATTCTGGGAAAAGACGAAGAAGGACCGACTCTAGACCGAGAGGCGAGAGACGTCCGGCTTCACGTCGGTCTCAGGATGAGCCGCGCTGTTCTGGAGAAGATCAACACAGTTTGAGAAGATCTTACTGAAGATGATTTATGAATCAGACGGTGGCTGAATGTACAGTTCTGTGTGTGTTTCCCTCTCTCTTGTGGAGTTTGATAAGCTCCTCCCCTTTTTCTTCCTCTTCCCTTTTGAGTTCTCCGTTTGAGTGATAACTTGTACAAAATGTTGAGATGATTCTAAAATAAAGTTTTATATTATTTTGTAAACTCTGGTTTTCCGCCTTTCATTCAAACTGAAACACATCCGCATCCTCTGCAGAGTTTCTGCAACAAATACGAAAAGATCAAAACATATGAATATTTCTGAATAAACCATATTTTAAATAGATGAGTGCAGTTTTTCAGCAGCACTTTGTTGTTAGTCTTCTTAGTCAGAAGGGTGGAACTGGTTATACAGTTATGAACATTAAATATAATCAGGATCAGTCCAGGGGTTTATTAAAGGAAGAGAGGCTTCCTGGCAGCTAAAGGCCCATGAGCGTATATTTATACTTCATTTTGTCGTCTCAGTACAACAATAAAGTTGAGTCTAATCAAAAAAAATAAAAACTGCGCATGAGCATATCAGTGTAGAGGAAAAAAAATGATGAATGCTTGTATGAAATGCTCCTCTCTGTGTTTCACTGCTCTCGTGGCCTGGGGGAAGGCATGACTGGCCTCTTTCCAGTTGAACTCCGACTGAGCCGCTGTCGGCTGACTCCCTTTCTGCCGAGGGGCATCCTAAAACTTCTGAACTGAATACGAACTGCGTTGGTCGCTGCAATAATTAATCTGTACACCACACTGATGTGAGTTTGAAATATAGACGAGTCTGCACATTAACCTTTTCCCGTCTGTCCAAGCCAAGAGTGTACCTTCATTTTGGAAAGCCCCGTGTTCTTTAGTGAAGCCTCTTTGTTTGTGTGATTAGACATATCTAATCCTGTCATGAATGTAAGTATTGACTCTTTGTAGGTCTCCCTTTATTCGGTCAAAACTTCCACCACAATCAGCAGAGCAACAGGAAGTATTTTCAGAAGACAGAAATGATGCGATGCCTCAGATGCACCTTTCAAACCTGCAAACTGACATTCTTTTGCAGCTTTCAATAATCATTCATCTTTTCAATGATCAAAACCCAATAAAACAATAACTCTGGCTTTTTGTGGAAGAACCAGTGAGATGATAACTTCATGATTGGTCTCCAAAAATACATCAACCTGCAGCACTTTATAGAGCCACTGAAACTCTCCACCCTGTAACATTTGAGACATCATATAATCACATTATTATTATTATTATCAACGATCAGGTGTTGTGTCTCTGTTCCAATCTATGTGCTCATCGGGTCATGTTTATTTGATATTGGTCACTGAAGCTTTTAAGGTCATTTTCACTGACACAACAACATTTTTTTTAAGGGAAACGCAGAATTCATTGGATTGTAAAATAGTGAAGTGTAAAGATTTTTAATGTTGGCACAAAATATTTGGAGCTGATTCACAGTAGAACATAAAAACACACACACAGTATTTCATGATTTATACTTTGTGCAGACGTCTCGCCGTAATGCATGCATGGCTTATATGAAGCGTGGGAGGTTTTTCTCATGAAAGATGGACGTGCTGATAGAGATCCACCTCGGGGAAACTTCTGGAAAAACAACCAGTTGGCAAGAAGCAAAAAGAGAGAGAGCAGGAGGGAGGAGGTGATTGGTCGGGAACGTGCGAGGAGTCGGTCCCGGAGCCAAACCCTTCATCCCACTTCCAGTCAATGAGCAGCCGTCTCACTTTCACTTTCCCTCCTCAGCGTATAAATACACCTGCAGCTCTCCTCCTCACAGCAGCACCTCCACCCTCCTGAAGAGACTCGCTGGAACCTGAGCTCAGAGCCACGAAGAGACCAGAGACATGGCTTCTACGACTGCAGCCCTCCTCCTGCTGGGAGTCCTCTGTGTGGGGTTTGCATCAGGTGAGACTCCTCCACCCGTCTGTTTGATTCCCATCCTCCCGTTCTCTCCACTCTGTGTTTCCTGACCTCGTCTCTCCCTCCTCCTGCAGCTGAGATCGCGGTGGACTGCTGTCTGTCGGTCTCCGAGAAGCCCATGGGGCTCCAACGCCTCCAGAGCTACACCCTTCAGGAAGCTGGGAAAGGATGTAAAATCAGCGCCACCAGGTCAGTGGCCGCCACGGCTCAAATGTTCCCACAGTGGGATAATAAATCAGGCAGGAAGGGAATCTTCCCTCAGACCTGCAGTCTGAAGTCTGATCTCACTCATCTGTCTCTCGTCTGCTTTCACAGGTTCATCACAAAGCTCGGGAGGACTCTGTGCGTCTCCCACCCCAACGATAAAGCCTGGGTGAGGAACTACATCAAATACCTGGAAGAGAACAAACAGAGACCTCAGTAAATCAGGTACATGTGAATAAACACCTTCATTGGTCGTCACTTTAAATGCCTCCACCTCTGGCTCATCGCTGCACTTCCTGTCTGCAGGCGTGGAGAGGAGAGGATTCTGGGAAAAGACGAAGAAGGACCGACTCTAGACCGAGAGGCGAGAGACGTCCGGCTTCACGTCGGTCTCAGGATGAGCCGCGCTGTTCTGGAGAAGATCAACACAGTTTGAGAAGATCTTACTGAAGATGATTTATGAATCAGACGGTGGCTGAATGTACAGTTCTGTGTGTGTTTCCCTCTCTCTTGTGGAGTTTGTTAAGCTCCTCCCCTTTTTCTTCCTCTTCCCTTTTGAGTTCTCCGTTTGAGTGATAACTTGTACAAAATGTTGAGATGATTCTAAAATAAAGTTTTATATTATTTTGTAAACTCTGGTTTTCCGCCTTTCATTCAAACTGAAACACATCCGCATCCTCTGCAGAGTTTCTGCAACAAATACGAAAAGATCAAAACATATGAATATTTCTGAATAAACCATATTTTAAATAGATGAGTGCAGTTTTTCAGCAGCACTTTGTTGTTAGTCTTCTTAGTCAGAAGGGTGGAACTGGTTATACAGTTATGAACATTAAATATAATCAGGATCAGTCCAGGGGTTTATTAAAGGAAGACAGGCTTCCTGACAGCTAAAGGCCCATGAGCGTATATTTATACTTCATTTTGTCGTCTCAGTACAACAATAAAGTTGAGTCTAATCAAAAAAAATAAAAACTGCGCATTAGCATATCAGTGTAGAGGAAAAAAAATGATGAATGCTTGTATGAAATACTCCTCTCTGTGTTTCACTGCTCTCGTGGCCTGGGGGAAGGCATGACTGGCCTCTTTCCAGTTGACCTCCGACTGAGCCGCTGTCGGCTGACTCCCTTTCTGCCGAGGGGCATCCTAAAACTTCTGAACTGAATACGAACTGCGTTGGTCGCTGCAATAATTAATCTGTACACCACACTGATGTGAGTTTGAAATATAGACGACTCTGCACATTAACCTTTTCCCGTCTGTCCAAGCCAAGAGTGTACCTTCATTTTGGAAAGCCCCGTGTTCTTTAGTGAAGCCTCTTTGTTTGTGTGATTAGACATATCTAATCCTGTCATGAATGTAAGTATTGACTCTTTGTAGGTCTCCCTTTATTCGGTCAAAACTTCCACCACAATCAGCAGAGCAACAGGAAGTATTTTCAGAAGACAGAAATGATGCGATGCCTCAGATGCACCTTTCAAACCTGCAAACTGACATTCTTTTGCAGCTTTCAATAATCATTCATCTTTTCAATGATCAAAACCCAATAAAACAATAACTCTGGCTTTTTGTGGAAGAACCAGTGAGATGATAACTTCATGATTGGTCTCCAAAAATACATCAACCTGCAGCACTTTATAGAGCCACTGAAACTCTCCACCCTGTAACATTTGAGACATCATATAATCACATTATTATTATTATTATTATCAACGATCAGGTGTTGTGTCTCTGTTCCAATCTATGTGCTCATCGGGTCATGTTTATTTTATATTGGTCACTGAAGCTTTTAAGGTCATTTTCACTGACACAACAACATTTTTTTAAGGGAAACGCAGAATTCATTGGATTGTAAAATAGTGAAGTGTAAAGATTTTTAATGTTGGCACAAAATATTTGGAGCTGATTCACAGTAGAACATAAAAACACACACACAGTATTTCATGATTTATACTTTGTGCAGACGTCTCGCCGTAATGCATGCATGGCTTATATGAAGCGTGGGAGGTTTTTCTCATGAAAGATGGACGTGCTGATAGAGATCCACCTCGGGGAAACTTCTGGAAAAACAACCAGTTGGCAAGAAGCAAAAAGAGAGAGAGCAGGAGGGAGGAGGTGATTGGTCGGGAACGTGCGAGGAGTCGGTCCCGGAGCCAAACCCTTCATCCCACTTCCAGTCAATGAGCAGCCGTCTCACTTTCACTTTCCCTCCTCAGCGTATAAATACACCTGCAGCTCTCCTCCTCACAGCAGCACCTCCACCCTCCTGAAGAGACTCGCTGGAACCTGAGCTCAGAGCCACGAAGAGACCAGAGACATGGCTTCTACGACTGCAGCCCTCCTCCTGCTGGGAGTCCTCTGTGTGGGGTTTGCATCAGGTGAGACTCCGCCACCCGTCTGTTTGATTCCCATCCTCCCGTTCTCTCCACTCTGTGTTTCCTGACCTCGTCTCTCCGTCCTCCTGCAGCTGAGATCGCGGTGGACTGCTGTCTGTCGGTCTCCGAGAAGCCCATGGGGCTCCAACGCCTCCAGAGCTACACCCTTCAGGAAGCTGGGAAAGGATGTAAAATCAGCGCCACCGGGTCAGTGGCCACCACGGCTCAAATGTTCCCACAGTGGGATAATAAATCAGGCAGGAAGGGAATCTTCCCTCAGACCTGCAGTCTGAAGTCTGATCTCACTCATCTGTCTCTCGTCTGCTTTCACAGGTTCATCACAAAGCTCGGGAGGACTCTGTGCGTCTCCCACCCCAACGATAAAGCCTGGGTGAGGAACTACATCAAATACCTGGAAGAGAACAAACAGAGACCTCAGTAAATCAGGTACATGTGAATAAACACCTTCATTGGTCGTCACTTTAAATGCCTCCACCTCTGGCTCATCGCTGCACTTCCTGTCTGCAGGCGCGGAGAGGAGAGGATTCTGGGAAAAGACGAAGAAGGACCGACTCTAGACCGAGAGGCGAGAGACGTCCGGCTTCACGTCGGTCTCAGGATGAGCCGCGCTGTTCTGGAGAAGATCAACACAGTTTGAGAAGATCTTACTGAAGATGATTTATGAATCAGACGGTGGCTGAATGTACAGTTCTGTGTGTGTTTCCCTCTCTCTTGTGGAGTTTGATAAGCTCCTCCCCTTTTTCTTCCTCTTCCCTTTTGAGTTCTCCGTTTGAGTGATAACTTGTACAAAATGTTGAGATGATTCTAAAATAAAGTTTTATATTATTTTGTAAACTCTGGTTTTCCGCCTTTCATTCAAACTGAAACACATCCGCATCCTCTGCAGAGTTTCTACAACAAATATGAAAAGATCAAAACACATGAATATTTCTGAATAAACCATATTTTAAATAGATGAGTGCACTTTTTCTGCAGCACTTTGTTGTGAGTCTTCTTAGTCAGAAGGGTGGAACTGGTTATACAGTTATGAACATTAAATATAATCAGGATCAGTCCAGGGGTTTATTAAAGGAAGACAGGCTTCCTGACAGCTAAAGGCCCATGAGCGTATATTTATACTTCATTTTGTCGTCTCAGTACAACAATAAAGTTGAGTCTAATCAAAAAAATAAAACAAACTGAGCATGAGCATATCATCAGAGCAACAGTTATCAACATTAAATATTTTTCAGGATCAGTTTGAAGGACGAGAGGCTTACTGGCAGGTCCAGGACCAGGTCCAGGTCCAGGTTTAGGACCCGGTCCAGGTCCAGGTCCATGTCCAGGTCCATGTCCCGGTAAAGTGGGCAGAGGAAGCTCCAAAGCAGGAAACACATGCTGGTAAAGAAAGCAGCCTCTGGTCTGTTATGGAGTGAACAGAACTCGGTCGGTAAATGGACTGAAAGAGGGAACAGGTGATAAGGAGACGGGCGAGGCGCTGAGGTGATAAGGAGACGGGCGAGGCGCTGAGGTGATAAGGAGACGGGCGAGGCGCTGAGGTGATAAGGAGAAGGAGGGAAAGTTCGTGTGCACCTGGTGGATGGATGGATTGAAAATGTCTGGAGAAGAGGGGCAGAAACACAGAGACCCGATCCCCAAAAATAACAGACGTGTTCCTGCAAAGTCCGTGAGGGTTTAGTTCTGACCCGCTGTCAGACCTTTGAGTGTCCTACCCCCCCCCCCCTCCCCTCACCCCCCTCAACGCCTTACACCCTAAACCCTCTGGGGTTTACCTGATGTCACCTGTTAAATGGTTGAGTGTGAGAGGCTGTAAGGGCTTGAGACAGCACTTTGCTGTGACCCATCACCGTCGTGGGTATTTATTTTATATTCTCTGCTCCCCGATTCGACCGTCTTCCAGGATTTTGCCTCCCGAGAAGAGGGGTCCACGTGTGCCGTCCTCTGGCAAAGTCTGCAGACATGTGGATTCGTGGAAAGGGTTCATAAAAGGGCCTCAAAATGTCCGAAAGAGAAAGAGAGCCCTGAACCCTCACGGACGTTGCCTGAGGGAATTACCCACAATTCAAAGCATTGTGACGATAAACACAGGTTTATTCGGGGAAACCCAGAGGCGTGAAAAAGAAAAGAAAAGAAAAAGGGTGAACAAAGAGGACGGCACAATAAAGAAGGCAGGTGAATTCAGGTGACACGCATGTTTATTATACACACCTTGTTTCCATTTCTTTCATTTTGTTCTTGAAGCTGTTTATTACAATGACAATTATATCTCCTCATCTCACAAGGGAAGGCGCCAGGAAGACGTTCAAACCAGGAAGAGAAAAAAAACAAAAAACAAATAAAATAAATAAACAAACACCCACGATTGTACCGAACATGCTGTTACGTTGTCACGGTAATGTGATATGTCGCAGCACGGGGCTGTCTCATCTGCATTTATATCATTTTCACACTTGATTCTGTACTCAGGGTTGTCTCCTTATTCCTACATATTGTGAGTGATGATATTAATTCCCAACATTTATAAAAAAAAAAAAAAAAAAAAAGAAAAAAGAAAGAAACAGGAAGTCCTTCCAACTTCATCTGACCGCTCGCCCCCTCTCACGCCGGGACAGCGTCTCTGGGCTCACAGCCACAAAGAGGTCAAAGAACAAGCGTCTTAATGTCCCAGAGCATCCTGCAGACTTTCCCACAATGCATGTGGGGCTGCGTGAGGTCACCACGGACCGGCCAAAAACTATTAGTAGTATTTAATTTGAACTACATTTACCTGGAAGAGATCCGCTGTGGAAGTCCTTTAGAAAGCAAACCACAGCAAAGTACTAAAAATAAAAGTACTCACAGTTAAATATTCAGCAATGTATTATTTTATTATTATTATGACTGATTCATTGTTATTAAGTAACCTTTGACAGTTGCAGCTGTGTGTATATTTTGTTTGTAAAACCTCATAACTGTCAAATTAATTGTAGAGTATAAAGTACAATATTTTCCCCTGAAATGTAGCTGAGACAAGTTGAAGTAGAAGTACCACAAATGTGTACAGTGCTTGAGTAGATGGTTTGGAGGAGAGAACTTTTATGTATATAATGCTTTTTAATACCTTTCTATAAGGGCTGACTTCCTATATGATAACTAACTATATAATGATTCAAGACAACGATAACAAAAAGTAACTTTTAGTTGTTTCTAAATGTTTCTCACAGTAAGTGATGATATCAAACAACCTTACAGCCAAAGCTTTACTCCAACTAGCCGAACCCCATTAAGTGCAAATGGGGTTAAAAGAGCTCAGATTAAAGCAGCTCCAATCTGTATTTTTAACTATGGATCAGTTCTATGGAGCATTTTAGCTTCTTTCAGCTTTTTTTGGTTCACTCTCATCGGCGTTGTTTGCGACATCAGACACACACAACTCCAAACGTCTGCTGATTCTGTTCTGTGTCTGCTGGATGTGTAAGTTGTCCACCGTACGAAATGCTGAAATGTTACGTTCACCTCTGGTTGCGCCTCCCCAGATGAGGCCGAGTAATATTTATGTGGGTTTAATGTGCGTTAAAGTTCATTTAAGTTACTTAAGTTACGTAATTTAACCAACGAAACCATTAAACATGTTTTAGAATGAATTACTTCAATGGAGCTGCAGGACCTGCACACGTGGCACGTTGAAGAAATAGTCCCTTAAAGTCTTTCAAAGACTTCAGAGACACGTCGGGAAGGTGAAACATGTCCTCTCCTGTCATTCCAGGATGTGGATGTGTAGCGGCACGCTCGCTCGTAAAACACTCGACAAGGATCGCCGTCTGGATTCCTGCCAGATCTTCCAGGCGACACCTCATGTCCATCAACTTTTTTACTCTTCCCGTAAATGCTTCAGAAGGGAAAGTCCGACGGAGTAAATACAGCCGACAGATAAGGCAAACGCAGCTGGTGATTTACAAGAAAGCGAAACTCTGCCTGTAAATGCTCCATATTGGTACTCGCAGCGTGGGACTGTGATGCAACAAGGTCGGCCACATATATTAATCTTATGGCACACAAATGAAACAATGGGTCTATTTTTTTAATTCTTTTTAAAGCTCAGTCAGACTTCTGCAGAACAGTAAGTGGGGAAGAGAAAGTTTCTCTTCACATAATGTGAAGGTATCAGTTTCACAGGAATAAAACCAACAAAGGAAGCAAAGTCAGATTGCATAACAATGCAAGTGTTTCTTCCTACTTTGGGTTTGGAGTTATTTGAATAATAAGCACTATAATAAGCACTATCATAAGGTCCTGTGTGCTGTGTGGTCGTGCGTTATCTGAAGTGTGAGAACACTTTGAGTTAACAGGTTATTGCATTTTTAGTTGCAGAACATGTAACATTAGTTAGCACAACTTAAATAAATGTGTTGTTTGGAATACACACAAAGTATATTTCAACTTTTTTTTTAGTTACTTAAACTCAAGTGTAAGTATAGTACACTAAATAAGCATGTGTTAGTACAACATACAATACATATTCAACTTTACTTGCATTTTTAAGTAAGGTTAAGTAATTATATTTTACAGAGTGTAAAGTTTGTTGCTGAACATTGACGACGTGAAAAGGGAAATCCCAACTTATCTTCGCTGTGGTGAGAAACGCTTTTTGAGGAATTGAAATCAGCTGCTACGTTATAGTGAGTTATTACAGCATGACAATACGGTTTGTTGTTATTCGGTCAAAATCGTGCTTTAATGAGAACGTGAGATCAGAAATCCTCACTTTCTTTCGTAGGACGGCGCCTCGCAGCAGAAGACTTTATCAACGTTTGACCTCAAACTTAAACTTAACTTGTAGCCGAGCCGCCGTCTCCGTGGTCGAAGTCCTGCGCTTCGTACAGCCGCCATCAAAACCACGGCGACCTCACCCTCGACTTCCATGCAGGGCGGAATATATCGTGCATCCTGCACTTGGGAAGACTTCACGAGTTAAACACAATACAGGAAGCCAAACACATTGGGGAGAGGCGGGTTTTACTTCACGTGCCTCAGGGAGCCGAGTGGGATTCACGATGTTTGGACATCTTGGACCCAGAGACTGTGAATAGGAGGTGGACGTAGTCACATTGACGTCCCCCATTGATTTGTGTGCATTTAATAGTTCCTGTGCACCCTCCCCTGGACCGCAGCACCCACTAGATTATATCGTAACATAAAATATGAATCTGGGGGGGGATGAAAAATAAAAGACGCTCCCTTGCTTTCCACCAAAAAGTCAGATTATTACGTCATCGAAGCAAATACAAATAATACGTCAAACTCCCGTTTTCTTTCCGTTACTTTGTTAATGCAGATGGAAAGACAGCAATTCTAATCTACTTAATTTAACGCAAACATAAAGATTGCATTTCAATAATTATATATTTTCATGCTTTTGTCCGATATTTATTGTGGTGGAAAAGAGGAACACAGATAAAAGCATGTTGTCGGTGAATGTTTGTTTTGGTAAAAAATAACCTGTAGTCCAGGTGTAGACCCGATGGGTCCGACATCCCAGATTATGTGCAGATTATTAGAGAAACTACGAAAGGGAACGCTTTCTTTTTTTTTTGCAAGAATCACTTTGATGGTTTTAAAGCATCGGCACGTACGTTTCTTTCCCTTGCGTAATAATATAATAATATAATAATATAATAACAGAACACCGTCTATGTCGTGAAAGGAGAAGCAGCTTCTCCTGAGAGCTGAGTATTAGTCCCTGAAATGATTCGAGGTCCACTGTACTGTATCTTAGTCGGAGTTGAAGGTTTAATTGCTCCGCTAGAGGATTTATTTTCAGTGTTTCCATGTGAGTTCCAAAAAATAAAACAACATATTCTCAAAAGAATATCCCCAAATGCTCCCATGGAGCACATAAAAATAAGATCATAGTTAGTTTTATAGTTTTTTTTAAAGCTTTTCTTCAATAAATGTATAAATTGTAGTTAAAATGATGTCAGAGCCATAAGCCTTAACAATGATTATATTTCCGTTTCGCTGCTTCTGTTAATGTGTAAATGTGGATCGATGGTCGTGTGAGGGTTAAATCCCAAATTGCATGTTTGTTTGGAGATTAGAGAAGTGTGACAAACTGTTCCTTTTACCTTGGAAGGAGAAGGCCTGAGGAGTGCTGAGAATGGTGAGTGAGAACTGGTAAACAATATGTGCAAGAGAGGGAGGAGGGGGGTAGGCTTTGGCTTCGTGATGGACTCTGAGTGGAGTGACCTAGAGGGCGAGACAAAGAGGAGGAGGAGGAGGAGGAAATGGGGAAATGAAAAATGAAAGTGAGTGGACATCACCTTCTCAGAGTATATATAAGAGCAGCCAGGCCACACAGAGGCAGTATCCTCGCCTTTCTCTTGCCACAGCAGGTGCTGAAAGGAAGAACAGACTCCAGCCAATCAGCTTCCAGAGAGACGACCTCAAGCCACCAGACAGACATGGCATCACCGGGTGACGCCAAGCTCTTCTTCTGCCTCCTTTTCATCACCTGCTGCTGCACAGGTGAGTTTCTTTTTCTTTTCTGTAACATCACTGTAACAGTGATGCTTGTCATCTTTTCATCTTGTGGGGGGAAAAAAGACAACAGGAAGTAATTTATCAGAACGAAAATCCCTCCTGGGACGGCTCCAAAAAGAAAGCAGAGGCCTACAACGTGAGCAGAAAAAAAAAAAAAAAAAGAAAAAGAGGGAATTCCTCAATGCGGCTGCGTTTTAGGTTTAAATACACAAATCTGTGGTTTTTCCACTAGACTGGAGAGTCCAGCCATCTGTGTTTGACCCTCTCTGAAGTGTGTCTGTTAAAATTCACCTTAAAAACTCACTGTCATCAGCTTTATTTAAGTTCTCCTTCTTATTTTACGTCTGAAATCACAGCTGTGCCCGAGGGGAGGTTCACCGTCTGTGCAGCAAACCATTTAGATTTTTTATCCAGATAAAGAAACACTCCATTCAAAATGTTTAAAAGTGACTCCAGTGGAATCACAAAATGAGGAAACAGAAGGACGTTATTAATTAAAGTACAATGCAAAAGATGCGATAGAAAGTAAATGTTGTAATACTGAAATGTATGCAGCGCTTCAGATTACCAGAGTAAACAGAGCCGCTGGGATTCCCCTTTACTTCGATGGAGGTTAAAGATTAACTGCTGGAAATCCCAGTCAGGCGACAGAAGCCGGTGATGCAACTTTCCTCATTATAACTATGACACAGCGTTGTGTGTGGGAGAGAGCTGTCGTCACTCCGGAGGACGTCACCGCAACCCGAGCAGTGAGAAGTTTTCTTGAGTAGTGGTAAATTGCCCTTGAGTAGTGATAAGTTGCCCGTGAGTAGTGATAAGTTGCCCTTTAGTAGTGGTAAGTTGCCCTTGAGTAGTGATAAGTTGCCCTTGAGTAGTGATAAGTTGCCCTTGAGTAGTGATAAGTTACCCTTGAGTAGTGACCCTTGAGTAGTGATCCTTGAGTAGTGATAAGTTGCCCTTGAGTAATGATAAGTTGCCCTTGAGTAGTGATAAGTTACCCTTGAGTAGTGATAAGTTACCCTTGAGTAGTGATGAGTTGACCTTGAGTAGTGATAAGTTGCCCTTGAGTAGTGACATTTGAGTCGTGATCCTTGAGTAGTGATAAGTTGCCCTTGAGTAGTGATAAGTTGCATTTGAGTCGTGATAAATTGCCCTTGAGTAGTGATAAGTTGCTCTTGAGTAGTGTTAAGTTACCCTTGAGTAGTGATCCTTGAGTAGTGATAAGTTGCCCTTGAGTAGTGATAAGTTGCCCTTGAGTAGTGATAAGTTGCATTTGAGTCGTGATAAATTGCCCTTGAGTAGTGATAAGTTGCTCTTGAGTAGCGTTAAGTTGCCCTTGAGTAGTGTTAAGTTGCCCTTGAGTAGTGTTAAGTTGCCCTTGAGTAGTGATAAGTTACCCTTGAGTAGTGATCCTTGAGTCGTGATGAGTCGCATTTGAGTCGTGATGAATTGCCCTTGAGTAGTGATAAGTTGCTCTTGAGTAGTGATAAGTTGCTCTTGAGTAGTGATAAATTGCCCTTGAGCAAGGCTCTTAACCTCAGATTTTGCTCCATGAATTTCCTCCTGCTGTGTGTTTATTTTTTTTGCACTGAAGCTTTTATGAAGTCACGATCCAGATAATTTTCCTACTTACTTTACACAGCGTAACTTTGTGTATTCTTACTATAATAGATATCATTTCATCCTTAATTAATAGCAATATAGTCACGTCACAACGCAGTGCACGCAGACCCAAATATTACAGAAAATACGAATATAATACATTTTTTAAAAACACAAAAAGACGACAAATTAAAAAACAAAAAATGCAGCAAAGTTCATGGAAACGTCCTCCGTCGTCACCATTTAACAAAAATGGCTTCACGTCTTCCGTTTGGAGCTTTGAGCTTTCAGAAATCTCATTTCCCCGCCATTAAAAAAAAACGCGTCGTTATCGGGATTAATTGCCCATCGACGTGACGAAGTGGAACCGTAAACATGTCTCGAGAGTCCGCAGACGAACTCTGAACCCGTCTCCTCTCTCTCTTCCAGTGACGTTGGCTCAGATGCCGATGGATTGCTGCTTGAGCGTCAAAAACAAAGCGGTTGAGAGACACATGGTCGCTGACTACCGGAGACAGGTCAGCGGACACGGCTGCTCCATCGATGCCATGATGTAAGTTCAGGCGGCGCGTGTGCGTGCGTGTGTGTGTGTGTGTGTGTGTGTGTGTGTGTGTGTGGGATGAATACACGCTACAAATCCTTTGCAAGTCTTCGTGTATCTCTCTCTCTGACTCCGGATGATTTTGGTTGCTCTCCTGCAGTTTGCTGACCAGACGCGGTAAGAAGCTGTGTGTTCCCGCTGACCAGCCGTGGATCCAAGATGTGGTGCGGCACGTGGACGTCCTGAAGAAACACTGCAAGAAGCTTCACTACAAGGTACCGCGCTCCAGAGGACTCTGCAGCTCACCAGGGTTTTAATCTGTTGTAATAAATGTAATGTTAAAATCACCGCGAACTTAACGCTCGTTACTTTACGCCATTTGCGTTGCATCGTTACGTTGCCGCGTTGCCACGTTGCTTTAACACAAAGCATGATGTTTTTTTTTTTATTTTTTTTTTTTAAGTAGTTGTGTTGCCTAAACCCGAAAACAATAATTTCTCAATATTCACCACGGAGGCATTTTGCGTTTCTATATTTAAAAAAAAAAAGAAACTTGAAAGAATAGATAAATATTTTGGGAACATTTTGTTTTCCGAGAGGATCAACACCTCTCTCAATGAAGCTGGAGCCAGAAGGCCGTTAGCTTAGCTTAGCTTAGCATAAACACTGGAGGCAAGGGAGTTGAAATTTTTTAATTATTGATTATTCATGACACATTCCTCATTGAAAAAAGTAATTATTATTATTATTATATTATAATTACTCAGCCTTTAAACAGCTCCACAAACCTTCACACCTCAACATGAAACACGTCAAACTATTCCTTTAAAAAGTTCAAGAGTTTGATGTTGTCTTAACTACTGCAACGTTGGGAACGAGGTTGTACGGAGGCCCAAAGCCGCCGGGGTGACTTCTGTCTCCATGACGACATCATTGGTTTTCGTTTCTAAAATATTTGTGTTTCTGCAGGGCACCCGCTGCAGCGGATTGAATCGCAAGTGAGGGCGACCTTTGACCCCTTCAGCCACGGGCAACCACGGAGCCGGAGAGGACCAAGGAGGGATCGGAAACCAATAAATAAATAAATAATTATGACTACAGAGCCCTTTATATATTTTACCATTATATTTTATAAAAAATTATGTTTGAGTAGCAATGAAAATAAAACCTTTTGAAGGAGTTTTTATATATTTTTTAATATATTTTTGTTTTAGAGGACCAAAAATGTGAAAGTTTTTGTAACTGCTCACTGAGCTAACTCTGACCAAATTAACTACTCAGGCAACGCCAGTTTGTTTGTTGTATGGATTTTTTGGGGGGGTTTATTGACCTATTTAAAAAATAAAGCCTTGTTTTTAAAAAAAAAAAAACAATCCTGAGCACGTCTATCATTCTTTGTCGACGACACCATTCACTTTGTTGGGAAGAAAAATTAGTAAAATTATCTATATTCTTCTATTTCTTTCCTTTTAATCCCACCACAGCTGCAAATAATTAATGGTTTCATTTTTATGTTTAGTTGATTGTTGAGGTTTACGCTGCAATCTTAACATGATGTTTGCTCTTTACTGGAATTTCTGTTTTTAAATAATGAAGAAATGGCTAATATATATTAGCATCAGCCCACATTTCCATCTGAGCGTACTAAAACTAAACTAAATATCAACGTAACAGCAATAAATCCATATGGTTTAAAGCAGGGGTCTTCAATGTTTTTCAGGCCAAGGACCCCAAACTGATGAGAGATGGAGCAGAGACCCCCTGCTATATATATATTATAAACTTGTGTTTTATATTAAACTGGGCCCGGTGCCATGTATACACATACCTTGTTATTGTGCATTCAATACTAAGCTATTCAAATAATACACAGGTTCATATATTCATGTTTTTATTTTAAACATGTGCAAGGTACAGTGAGTAGGGTGGCCGAGCCACTGCCTGTTTATAAACACACCCTGTCAACTGATACAATGAGATCAGGTGTCTGGATGGAGAATGGGGACTGGAGGTAAAGAGGTTGTTGTTGTTGTGTAGGAGGAAGTGGCTGCATGTGAGAGTGAGGTCACTGGGACAAGAGGGCAATGAATGCGTTTAATACGGTTAAACTACGTAAACCAACAACCGCAAACATCGTATGTAAAGTAAGCCACTCCTTTTTTTTTTGTGTGTGTGGTTCATATCTTGTTTAAAAAAAATGATATTTGGAGTCCAAAGTTTGAATTCAACTAAACAGAAACCCGATACCGACCCAATACCTTCAGTTTGGACGAGGAGGAAATCGCGGAGTGTTTGAGGCTCTCTGGCAGACATTTTGAGTCTTTACGGAACATTTCCGTAAGTCAGCATTAGATGCAGACTCTACCCAAGGGAATTACCCACAATTCATAGCAACGTGACGTTAAACAACGGGGAAACCAGGTAAACAAAGAGGACGGCACACGGGCGTTCAGCCTGGAATATTACATTTAAGGATTAAAGGTGGAACATAGAAACACATGAAATCAGAGGATATTTAGTTATTTATTCATCAAACATTGAAGCTGTTTTTGACAAAAACAAGTAAATAGATTAAATGACGTCTCATCTCGCGAGGAAAGAGTCTGGAAGACATTTAAATCAGGTAAAAACAGTAAAAAGTACAACATAAATACCCACAATTGTACATCATATTAAGTCTCTCACACTCAGTAGGCCCCTGAGGGTTCAGGGTTTCAAGGCCCTAGGGTTTAAGGCCCTAGGGTTTAAGGCCCTAGGGTTTAAGGCCCTAGGGGGGACACGGGGGTCTGGGCCGTAGTCTCTTCTTTAATTAAGGGAGCTTGTTGGCTCCCTAAACTCTCAACCGGCTGAGTTTACCACGTTTCCCTCACATCGCAGTGATTTCACTTTGTTCACTTGCAACTTTCTGTCATGAACAAATTAATATTGCTAATTAAATTTTTATGGTTTTTGTCATTTTCAAAAAGGGACAATTTAGTTTTTGCGTACTTGAACTCATAGATTTTGGCCTCACTGTTAAAGGGCAGTAGGAGAAGGACAATAATACGTGAATGGTGGGACGAGTGTGGATAAAAAAGCCCGTTTACAGGATGTAGATGAAGCTTGATATTTGGAGGAGTCGCTGAATGCCTTGCTCAAGGTCACAAGTCTTTGCTGAGGGAACAAACGACCTCTCAGCTGACCTCCGTGACCTCTGGGTTCCCACCACCACAACAGACCGATTCATCCATGTAGTCTTTAATCTGAGAGTGAGAGTGTCCTCCATTCACTTTTTAATCCTCCTACACACATCCTGGAAAAATAAAGGATTGCGTTTCACTTTTTTTTGGCACCCTTCTGTGAAAGTGGCATAATTAAGGCGTCTCACTCAGATGTCAACGAGAAGAATCTGGGAAACCACCGGGAATGAATTACAACGACAGGTGACGTTAATGGTAAAACCCCGCTTTGCCCCCCCCCAGTTGCGATGCAACTCACCTTTTGGAAGTGTTTCTTCATTGTTCGGAGGAATCCAGTTTCCAGTGACGCAAACGCAATTCGCAGAATATTGCGCGAGAGGAGGCAGGCCTGGATGTGCAGGAGGGATTAACGGTGATATCCCGCGTCCTAAATAACGATGTGCTTCTGCAGAGATTTACTGCCACATTCAGCCACCAATTCAATTAAATTTAATTTATTTTTTTATGGTCCAAAATCACAACTTTGCCCCAGAGGGCTTTAGAATCTGTCCACATACGACAGCCTCTGTCCCGGGACCTCTCATCGGTTCAGGAAAAACTCCCCCCCCCAAAGAAAACGAGTTCCAGCCAGGACCTGGTGTCATATTACCATATTTAATTTAGTCAATTAAATGATTTACCCTCAAATTTGTGTCTTTTTTTCTCTTCACTATATTAAACAGCAACTTTGCTATTTTTCAACATTTTTGTTTCGTGTCCAAGTAACTAATGGGGATAATAGTTATTTATTTTAATTATTTAATTGGTCCAGTGGAAACCAGTCAATATAACTTAAAGTGCTGTTTTGTGCCACTGAAAGGCTCCTTTACCTTCCACTTGATCCCTTTTAATATATAATGTACGTATCCTCTTATGCAACGAGGCGTTCCTGCTGATTGAGGCAATACGAAGATAATATTCAGAGAAATGTTCAACGGCCCCCCCCCAAAAATAAATGTGCAAATTTGCTTTTATTTAATCGAAACTCTAGTTTTCCGTTGGTTTGAACGCACGGCTAAAGACACATTTATGAATAATTAACCCGTTTGTTGACGTAACCCACGACGTTGAGTCAACACGACGAACCCAACGACCTCAAGACAACGGAGTTTAGAAGTGAGAAGAAAAACATTGCGAGGCCACAGCTGAGTGATGCTCATCTCTTGAGACGTCAGCGCCACCTGGTGGCTGAATGGAGGTACGTCTCCGTGGTGATATTTGTGTGTTATTTTACACAACAGTGCATTATGTTTTCTTTTATTTGGCTACTTCTGAACTGCAGTGACGGTAAACAGAAAAAAAGGCTGGTTGGTGAATTCAAAATGATCTTAAGAGGAGACAGCGAGCTGCTTTCTGAATACTTAATGGTAGTTATACTTAAGTTTGGAGGATTTAACACTCGTTTTGTAAGGAAAACTATCAAAAACACATAAAAAACATAAACTACTGCTTTTACATCCAAGTTACAAATACTCGTGTTTTTACGAAATATCTCTCAATCTCAATTCAGGACTAATTTTAAGTTTATTTTGTTTATTTTTCATCCCTGATCTGTAACTTTTGTGTTGCTTTATTTTGCTTTTATTCCGTCTAATTTTGTGCACTTATAATTTTTTTTTTTCACAACAAATATATTTTGCAGCACTTTGTAACCTTGTGCGATACAAATAAAGTCATTTTATTATTGTTATTAAATGGATTAAAGGCACCGAGGCACGTGCATTGGTTTCCTGTGGTTTTATGAGGAAGTAATAGAATGATAATACAACTTTATGAGCCAATCAGCAAACCACATAGGAAGAAACCAGTTAGAGGACAAAGAGTTTTAAAAAGTTCACATTTAGTTTGAAACCAGCGATCAGGAGATAATATATATATATTATATATATTATACATATATATAGAAAGAAGACAAAAGGAGCCGTGTAGGTTTGTGATCACATGAGCACTTTGTTATTGAACATCCATAGTAGTTTGATAATGTCATACGTACACGTCATATAGCCGCGGACACGGAGAGAAGAGCGGCGTCACCGATGCTGAAGGTATTTACAGGCAGGAGGAGGCAGCAGCAGCGAGGGAGAGAGAAGGAAAGGAAGGAAAGGAAGGAAAGGAAAGGAAAGGACAGGACAGGACAGGAAAGGAACCACAGCGGCTTCTCTCTTTCTCTCTGAGGAGCATTTGAAAGCACAACATTTCAGCTAATCGACGGCCAGATGAAGAGTGAACCTGTCTCTGCCCCCCCCTCCCCCCCCTCCACCCTCCCTCCACCCCCCCCTCCCCCCACAACGTCTCTCTGGGTTTTATTACGACCACGTTGTTGGTTTCTGAACAGGAAGTCAACGAACAGCAAAACCGGAGTGAAACTAAAGCATATACTCGCTCTCTGTATTTAACATAAAAAAAAAAAAAAAAAATATTAAATCTGTATTAACATTCACACGTGTAGCTCTGCAGGATTTAAATATATTTACAGTTCAACGGAGATTAAATTGTTGAAATTAAATGTTTATAACAATACATACAAAATAAAAATGTACAATAATGCAACAAAAAAGAAACTTTTAAGCGGTAAAATGAAATCTGTGAATTTAAGTTTTTCAAAAACTACACAAGCATTCATTGATTTAATAAATGCACACAGATCTTTTTGTTAACGTGGTATCTGGTGAAGTATTTGTATTGGGCTTCTGTTTACACTCATATATCCAGGTTTTATGCATATAGCCGTGATTTTAGTTCTCCGTCGTCTCCTTTTGAACCTAAGGCCACGACAGGCAGCGTGTCGGGGTTTCCCTTTAAAACGTCAACAAAAATATCACCTCTATGTCGTCTCTATACGCGTCTGTCGTCATAAATCTGGGGAAGATCAGACACTTCATACAAAATATAATGTCCGAGACAAATATTAGCTCACTCGCCTTAAAGTGTCCAACATTCTCCTTTTTTTTTTTTCCCTCGAGCGCTTTAAGGCATGGATACGATTGTTTACTTCTCTCTAAATGCATATCACTAATTAGCCTTAATTGTCCAGACTGGACCCCCAACACGTTCTGGAAGGCCTCCGCACGTCTCCTCAGCCACGCTTTGCTTTCATTGGACGTCCTGCCCTTGTTTCTACAGTTAGACGCTCAGTAAATAAATAGAACTCCCCACATGAGTACGTCGGGTTATGCATTTACAGTTTGTCAGATCGCATGTGTCACATGGTCAGATCAGACTGAAGCAGACGGGATTGTGGGGGAAAAAAGAAAGACGGACGTTGAAGTTACTGTGAGGAACTTTCATGTTGTGTTGGTTCTGGCGCCCCCTGTGGAGAAATGTGGAAGTGCGTCAGAGCACCAGGGTCCCTTTAGAGAACCTCTCATTGTACTGCAGCAGGGTCCGACAGTCGGCTCCTCTCAGTCCTGGTTCTGGTTCTCCCGTGCCCCCCTTCCCTCCAGCGGGTCCAGCAAGACGTCCTGGGTCTCCAGCAGCGTGGTGTCGATGCCGGGAGCTGAGCTCACCCCCCCCTCCTCCCTCCGGAGATCCAACTGCAGGTCCAAGGCTGCAGGTGAAGCCGGATCTGGGTCTGTCCACGTTGGACTGGTCTCTGCTGGATCTGGGTCTGTCCACGGTGGACTGGTCTCTGCTGGATCTAGGTCTGTCCACGGTGGACTGGTCTCCGCTGGATCTGGGTCTGTCCACGGTGGACTGGTCTCTGCTGGAGTCTGAGCTGAAGGAGGTTCTGGTGAACCTGCATGATGTCATCTGGTTTCACCAGAATCCGACCCGGTGGCTCCGATGAGCTTTAAGAAGAACTCTCTAGAACCAGACCATCTTCTCTCTGGTGGTCTGGTTACTGGTGGAGGTCTAGAGAGGACCAGGACTACACTGAGGTCTATAGAGGACCAGGACTAAACTGAGGTCTATAGAGGACCAGGACTACACTGAGGTCTATAGAGGACCAGGACTAGACTGAGGTCTCTAGTGGACCAGGACTACATTGAGGTCTATAGAGGATCAGGACTAGACTGAGGTCTCTAGTGGACCAGGACTACATTGAGGTCTATAGAGGATCAGGACTAGACTGAGGTATATAGAGGACCAGGACTACATTGAGGTCTATAGAGGACCAGGACTAGACTCACCAGTTAAAGGTTCCTCACAGTAACTTGAAGTAAAGCCTGTGATTTTTCCCTTTCTTCATATAAACTGGCTTCAAAGAGCGGAGATGAACTAAAGACAAGTGGAGGATGGAAACAGATTCAAACTCGCCATCTGGACAAACTTCTGTGTGTTTTTTTCCTACTCTCCCAGTAATAATAATAATAATAATGATAATAATAATAATAATAATAATAATAATAATACGCTAAATCACTGTTTTTTTTCTACGCGGATTTAAAAGATCAACCGGCTCCGAGTAAGCGACGGCAGGTGGAGCAGGTGGAGCAGGTGGAGCAGGCGGAGCGCTGAGGCCCAGCGAGGAGGACGTACGGACGGCACAGCAGGGGGCAGCTCGCCGTGTTGCGTCATCATATAGCGACGTTGACCCCCCCCTCCCTTTCCCCCCCCCCCGTGAGGACCACCCCCGTTCCTCGCTGCGTCGCGGGGGTCGAGAGAAGCAGAGAGAAGAAGAAGAAGAAGAAGAAGAAGCGCGTTGGAGTCTTTGGGTTTTCTCGTCCGGTCTTTGGGTTGTTTTCTTTTCGGGACGTATGCATGCATACTCGTCTGGATGAACCCTCTGAAGCAGACGTGTGAGTTTGGGTTCGAGCCTGCATGCTTCCCTCGCATGTGTCTGTACATCATCTTCACATGATCTACAATGTTTTTTTTTTGTTATTTTTTTTGTTGTATTTTCTCTTCAGGAATCATCCCCAGCGATCTGGGTTTTTGTTTTTCGGCCCGTTGTTCCTCCGCTTCAACACCGCCCGAGAGCGGCGGCGTCCCGGCTGTCCTCCGTGGTGTTGAGGGTGACGTAGACGATGGGGACCAGGCCCCGGGTGGAGCCCAGCGAGCACAGCAGCCAGTCGGGATCGGGCCTCCGGCTCAGGACCCGCAGGACGTCGCCCTTGTTGAAGCTCAGCTGGCCGGGCTCGGTGGCGATGTGGTGGCACAGGGCTCGCACCTCGCTGAGGGACGAGAGGGGCGGAGTCTGTTAGTGACGGACAGTTCTTATCATAGTATTATAATTCATTCATTGAAGCTCGTCGATGTTGAGCAATACGCTGCTCTGAGACTCGACTCCGAAGACCAAATGATTCATCCGTCCATCGAAAGAATAATGGATATATAACATCGACATATTTTATACTTTTTTTATGCTAAAGTCAACATTCTGATCATCTCTTTATTATAACTGAGCATTAAATTAGTTAGTAATTAATACACACAGAAATCTAGTGACCTTTTGATTCTTAAACATGCATATTTCTCTAAAATCATAGTGACTCATTTTCAAAGAAATGTACCGATTTGTGCCAAAAGACTATTATATATATATATATATATATATATATATATATATAGAATCAGGAAAAATCCACATTTGTTCTTGAATTCTGGTCCTGATATACTTTAGTATACAACAGTATCATTTATATATTAGATACCAAATACTTGATGAAGCCATTTTCTTATTGCACTATATTTGGACACGTGGGACTACTGTTTTTTTCCTAAAATATAATGTAGTATATTCTAAACACTAGATAGAATATGATAAGGAAAAGGCACTTTCAAGGGTTTGATTGATTTTGTGAATTTCACTTCCAAAGTAAAAAGTCTCTTCAGGAGCTTTTCACTGAATTAAGGGGAGAGAATTAGTCGGTTCTTGAAGATTAATTTAACGGACAATTCTAAAATTGGAGGAATTTTCTGACGGTGCATAACACGTTACCATGGAGACTGTTGTCTGGCTTCAGTGGGTTGGGTTGCCGTTGGAGGAGGGGCGGTGTGGGTGGGAGTGGGTGCTGCTGGAGGCTCGGCCTTCTTGCCGCTCCCTCCGATAGTCTGAGCCACGAGGTCAAGAACCGAGCGGTCCAGAGAGAGCCAGCCTGAGGGCGGCCTGAGAGAAGGAACACAACGGGGACACAGCTCCATCTTTTATCATCAGCAACCACACCCAAAGAAAAGAGGTGTTAGTCCGGCTCTGAATAAAAGATAATGTGGAGCAACAAGAGAGGGAGGCTCACAATGTGAAAGGGTTAAAGGTAGCCCCGCCCTAAAGCATCCCCTGCTTTATGGTCTGTTTGACTCTAAATGGACCATAATTTACTAAATGAACATCATGCTGTATTGAAGAAGACTTGAAACCAGAGATTGAGACATAAACTCATGTTTACATTGTTGACTCATCACATTTCCTTCTAACTCACCTGGCCTTCTGAGCTTTTCCCTTCTGCTCAGCTGCCTCCAGCCTGGTAGGGGAACCGACGCTGGATCCAAAGAGCCTGCCCCAGCGCAGACTCTGCCCCTGTGAGGGGCTCTCCTCCTGGGCCCTTGGACCCTGCGGAGGCTTTGCCTCCTTCTCCTGGTTGAGGACCGAGTCTGGCGGGCTGCCCATCCACGACGGCCTCCCCCTGGATCCGGCCGACTCCCCGCCGGAGCCGCTGCTGCTTTGCCCCTCCCCTTCTTGGCTGGACTCCGCCCCCTCCACCACGCCCTCTCTGGCGGGCGGCAGCTGGTTCTGTCGCCTCTCCGACGACCTCCTCCTTTTCTCCGTCTTCACGAACTTGGACCCCTCTGCTGATTGGTCGATGTAAACCTGGGAGGACTGCATGAGCTGGTACCACCAGCCCGCCTGCCTCTCCTGCCGCTGGCGCCCCTCCGCCTCCGCATCCTTCTCCTTCTCCTTCCTCCTACCCTTCTGTCCATCCTCGCCGTCTCCTTGGCTCTCTTGTCCCACGCCTTTCATCCTCTGCCCGCTCATCCCCCTCTCCTTCCACAGGTTGGCAAACCCGGCCTCCACGTTCTCCGGCCTGCTAACAGTCCCGGCCGCCGCCCCCTCGCTCCTCAGCCTCGGCTTCGCTCCCGCTCCCTCCGCCCTCGCGCCGACCCCTTCCATCCTCGGCCACGTTCCCTCCCGCCTCAGCGCCGGCCTCTCCCGCCTCGTCTCCGCGCCGGAGTCCCGGACCATCTCGCTCACCGTGGCGCTCCACCCCCTCATGAGCTGGAAGGTGGAGCGAGTGGACTGGTCGACGCTCTGGCCCGCGGAGCACAGCTGCTCCTTGCGGCGGAGGTGCTCCTCGCCCTTCTGGAGGAGGTGCGGCTCGAACAGCAGGTCCAGGTCAAACGGGAGGAGCGACAGCGGCTGCAGCAGGAGGAGCAGCTCCTCGAAGAGCGGCTGGCACGCCCCCTGCGACAGGGGCAGGAAACCCCACGGGTTGTAGTGCGCCGCTATAATGTCTGAGGGAGGAACACGAGTCAGAGGAAGCGACACATCAAATAAATATCTGAAGATGGATGAGTGACAGCAACTGAGTCCTACCTTCATGAGTGTACAGGTGATTGAACCAGAACTCCAAAGATTTTAGGCTGAAATGTAAGAAGAAGCACATTGTTTTTTTTATTTTTTTTAATCATAAATGCGGCATCATTCAGCGCTGACGTGGGTTAAAATTAATCTGGTGGAATGAAGTCCTCTCAAACCATGTTAAGCTAAAAATCGTGACGAAACCAAGACGGCAATATAGTTATAGTTAAAATAAAACAAATCAACAGCCTTTCAGTTAATGAGCCTACAGACAGTAAGTGTCCAAACACTTCACTTCAACGTTACAGCGTGAAACAAAACATTTAGACTACCGTTGGTTCTCTTTAGTCTTTAGACCTGCAATAACCTGGCGAGTCTTTTCTTTTAGCTCAGTTTTTGGTCTCAACCGACTCTTAAGCGAGCTAAATAACTGTCCCTATGCTGAGCAGGGACTGTACGGGGAGTTTTTATACTTTTTTTTATGCTTTTTCTCTGAAAACAGCTGCCTGCTGCGGCTGAAACTCATTAAAAAGCCCCCCCCCAGGATGAGAGCCATCTTTGACGATAACAGTAAAACAGTAAAAACCCAGATTTAAATGAAAGGACTCACTTGAGCAGGCCGAAGATGAAGGCGTTGAGTCTCATGCTGTGGCTCGTGAGCTCCGAGTACTGGCTCACCTTCGAGAACAAGCTGTGGAGAACCCGAGTGGACGGACCTGACGGAGACAAACGTACAGAAACACCATCACCACCGCGCTGCGTGTTTCCCCCGAGCACCTCGTTGTTCTCTAAGCATTGTTTCTCCAACATGATACATCTGCCATGTTTGAAAATAATAATAAATCCTCGCAGTTATTTTTTTGTCCAGCAAACTCTTTTAAATGTTAAACAGTGATGGGACCTGGCCTCCTGTGGCCTTGGCGGGTCGTGATGTTATTAAAAACCTGATTGTTGTCCTCACCCAGCTGCGTGGAGGCCTCCACCAGGCTCCAGGGCTGACAGCGCCGCTGTCCGATGATCAGGTCCAGCACGTAGGCCTTCAGGCCGTCCTGCAGCACCTCGTGCAGGGCCGGGCACAGGTACTTCAGGATCAGGTGCCCCACGTTGGGACTCACCCAGCTGTTCCCCAGCTTGGCCTGGCAGCGGGGTGAGACACGGTATTAGTGCATCGAGGGAATGAAACAGAAACAAAATCAGGGAATTTGGGAAAGTCAAGATGTGGGATCAGAAATACAGATGGATCCTAAAGCTGCTTTTGTCTGCGTGGATAAATACCTGTGAGAGTATAGTCATAGAAAAGAGACGGAAAGTGAATATAACATCGGTGTTTGGATCGATGAATGACCGTGAAAGGCTGTGATGGCGCCTTTTGTTTGTCTTATCAGCTCTTAGCAAATAAACATATAATGTGCCCGAAATTCAGTTTCCTGATTGAAGCCGTCGGCGAGGGGCGGAGTCACAAGAGACCAATTAAATCCCTGAAACGTGTTCGTGGTGTGTGTGTGCTGTAAACCTAAAGCCAGGGTGGGTTATGCATTTTAGGAACATTTTATTTGTTGAAATTCTAATAACATTCCGACAGCAATCAGGACACCCAATGCTCTGACAACAACAACAACAACAACAACAACAACAATAAATCTGGTATCTGTGGCTGTCCCAGGACTGTAATAAGCCCGTCCAATCATTTCAATCGGTCCAAATTTCAACGCACTCATTCCCAGCCCCCGTCTTCCACGAGCTGATGGCTTGACAGCTGTGAGTACTATAAATAGTCGTGTTCATTTTGTTTTTTAATGTTTATAAATATATTTGGGGGAGTGGCTTTGGAGGGAGGACTTTTGACGGCGAGTGCTGCTCGTTTCTGTTGAATAATGTTTTTTACTGTCAATTTACTGTCTTTTCTTTCTTTCTTTACTACTGTTTAATGCGTATCTGCTTATTTATAATACTTGTGTTTCTCTTACTATGTATCTTGTGTGCACTTTGACTTTGCTGCTGTGATCCTGCATATTTCCCCTTGCGGGACTAATAAAGGATATCTTATCTTATCTTATCTTATTTTATCTTAAAACCAGCGTACTTTAGCTGGTTTCTTCAATGTTACCTCCTCGAGCTTTGATAAAACAAATACCTCAAACAAACAGACGTACGAGTCCTAAACATGAAGCTTGAATGCGCTACACACCTGGGAAAGGTAAAAATATAAACTATTTATAAACTATAAAAAGAAAACCGATGTGAAACTAATGTAATTTATCCACTGAGAGGTTTTGTACTTCGATACTGTACTACGATACAGTACTACGATACTGTACTACGATACAGTACTACGATACTGTACTACGATACTGTAGTGTTACTGAGTCGTTCAGCCTCTGGTGAGCTGTGATTGGCCGACTTCACCACCAGAAGGTCCTACCTTCACATCCGGGTCCCGGCTGGTACCGAAGTGCGCCACGATCAGATCCACCGCTGTGTTCACGGCTTTCACCAAACCTGAAGCAGTTAAAAGGAGGAAAGAAGAACCAGAGAGTTTGTTAATCATCCCTTTTCGGCTACAAGTAACAGCGTCTTTCTCTTCTTTGAAAAACATTCTACTGAATCCATTATTTGATTTCTCTGATTTTCCTCCTCTGCAGGGAGATGAGAGGCTTTAAGATCCAAATTTACAACAAATCTCTCTGCGTCCTTCACCGACTTTGTGCTCGAAGTCTGCATGAATTCTTGGTTTGATTCACGGCAGCTCGCCGCGCGACGATCAGCCGGGTCTGCCGTCAGCCTGCTCGGGAAACAACTCCACTGACGTCGGAATGTCCATGAAAATACTCGAGCAAAATAGTATTTCACCTTTACTGATAAAGATCACGTTAAGATACACAGGAAACGTGAGTGAAACAAAGGTCCTGCTCAAAAGGCACTTTCCCGTTCGAGGAAGTGAACCCGGACGATCTCGCTGCTCATAACGCGACCTGAGGAGGCCTTGAACGACCCGAAGAGGCCTTGAACGACCCGAAGAGGCCTTGAACGACCGGAAGAGGCCTTGAGCGACCCGAAGAGGCCTTGAACGACCGGAAGAGGCCTTGAACGACCGGAAGAGGCCTTGAGCGACCCGAAGAGGCCTTGAACGACCGGAAGAGGCCTTGAGCGACCCGAAGAGGCCTTGAACGACCCGAAGAGGCCTTGAACGACCGGAAGAGGCCTTGAGCGACCCGAAGAGGCCTTGAACCACCGGAAGAGGCCTTGAACGACCCTCCACGTGAAGTGGCCTTTCTGTGGCGCTCGTCATCACTTCACTCCCCGCTCTGCCTCTCAGCGACGGCTGCCGTGGTGCAGAGTAGTATACGGCTGTATCTGTTATCATCGCCACGACAACGGAGCAACTCACAAAGTAAGACGATGTGATGAGATTCGTTTTGTTAAATCTCAATCTGTCGTTATCTTTTCTTTTTTTTTTTACTTCCATGAAAGTCGGCTAAATATGTTTAAATATCAATAAATAAAAACTCCTAATGTCCTAATATTGATTATTCTACCTGTAACCGCTTCTCGTCGACAGTCTGAATGCAGAACACAGATGTTTGTGTTTTGAGTAGAACGTACGACCACGGGAGAACCTTTCCTTTTACGCGGGGGACTAAAATTGGAACAATTTTTCTGAACAAAATTTCACACACACACACACACACACACACACACACACACACACACACACACACACACACCCTCTTCTGCGTCAGGTCCACCGAGATGTGGGACTGGGAGGAGGAGTTGCAGGAGGAGGAGGTCGACGCGTCGGGGGAGAGGCAGAACTCCTCGGGAGGCTTCTCGGTCAGCGAGAAGTAGTCCGGCAGGAAGTCGCTGTAGATCTGCTGCAGCTTAGCTGATTGGCCCACTGCTGAGACACACACACACACACACACACACACACACACACACACACACACACACAGGTGATCAGAGACACACACACACATATATATAAACACACACTTCCACCTTGAGACTACAACAACACTAGGTATTCTAGCCTATCGCCACAGTCCTGCATTGCTTCCAACACTGTCAGTAAAATCATGAGCACCGTGGAGCCGTCCCAGCGCGTGGGGGGCGGAAGGGAAATCGAACACGTTGCGTCTGGCGGGTCGCGGCCCCGCGGCCCTCCCGGGTTCCGGGTGACCAGAGGAGTGGCCCCCCGAGGCCCTCTCCAACCCCAGAGGGTTTCGACGGCGGTACTCCCTCCATTTGAGAGCCTGGGGAGAGAGGTGGTGCGCTGAGGGGAGGAGTTATGGGCGGGGTCGGAGGTCAAAGGGTGGATTATTGAGGAGATGGAGAAAAGGAATATTTATATATATATGTGTGTATGTGGGAGGAAAAGAGGAGGAAGAAGAAGGGAAGGTGGGGAAAAAAGGTGAAGGAGGATATTTAAGTCCATGCATGAAGGGAGAGAAGAAACAGAAAAAGAACATTAAGAATGTAGAGCTTCACCAACAGGACTTTCACAGAATGAAACTCAAACTTAGAATATCACCTTTCAACGTAAACATGTCGACTGATTCTATCATCAAGGAAATGTGAAGCGCAGCGATTAAAGAAAAAGGACCAGAAACAGGAAAGATGGCCGCAGTTGTAAAGTTGAAAGGAAACGGTAAGAAAGCAGGAAAGAAAAGTCTGATGTGGTATCCAGTAAGAATACAGTGGTAAAAGTACACTGGAACTTGTGAAGCGAGTACATCGTATTTTAAAGATGGAGACCGGCTCAAACACAATGACTGAGTATCATCTTTAAGGTTCATTTAAATAAATGCCTGTTACGTCACCCGTCTATCGCCGGAGGAGGGAACATGATGGCGATTGAGCCGATGGCTGTTTGTATATTTGCAGTATTGTTAGTTAATTTAATCTAATATTATTATTCTATTCTATTTTTTGTATATATTGTTCTTTTCTTACCTGTATGTAAAAATGCTGCTGTACCGAAAAAATGTCCCCTTGCGGGATTAATAAAGTATTTAAGTATCTATTACAAACTCTGTGGCCACGTTCACAGGTAGAAATGCTGTATTACAGTTTTTCTTCTTTTGTAAAACTAAAAAAAAAAATGGAACCACGTAACATTATTTTAAAAACTTGAAGCTCATGCATCAACATTATTATAAAATATTATAAAATCCACCAGGACTCAAATCTCAACGGTTGCCACTTTAACTCAACAAATGACTTGACAACAAAAACTCCATGAATGTTTTTTTAAAAGCTTGTGACTTTGGGGGATTCCCCCCAAAACGAAGCCTTTGATCAGACACAGAGCCCTCTCTGTTCCTGCGGTCGGACCCCGGGGCCTTCGTGTGTCCTAAACCTGGTTCGTTGTGTTTTTAATGGTCTTACGTTCACGCCTCGCGACTTAAGGAAGCACGTTTGGAACCTACCATGATGAGTCCTGGCTCCGGGTGCTTTGCTTCCCTCCGCGGGTTTCCCAGCCTCCCCGCAGCCCAGCGGGCTCAGCGTGTCACTGTGGAGAGCCGGTAAAGTGGGCGGAGCTCCGCGATGGAAACAGTGGCCCTGCACCGGCGGCAGCATGGGCGGCACCGGCCCTCGCTTCGCCCCGAGGGACGGAGGCGGGGTGGTCGGCGGTAACGAGGCCTGCTTCGCCGCCGGCGGGGAGCGCAGGGGGCCGAGGCCCGCCGAGAGCGGGCAGGAGGGGCTGTGCGGCGGCTGAGGGCTCGGGGTGCAGGTGGAGCAGGTCCCGGAGCTGGGCGGGCCCTGGAGCCGCACCGGGGAGTAGCTCCCGAGGGGGGAGGGTCGAAACGATGCAGGCGGAGGGGCCGCTGCGGCTACGGTCGCCTGGTACCGGTGCACATTTTCGGCTGCATCTCCACCGTCCTCGCCCACCGGATCTCCGGAGCCGGAGCTGGAGCGGGCCTGCATCCCGGAGACGTAGCCTGACAGCAGGGGCAGCAGGGGCTTGGGCTGCGGGGGTTTGGAGGCGAACTGGTGGTGGAAGGTGAAGGGCTGGATGGGGAGGGTGGTGGGCCGCTGGTCCTTACTGTAGCGGACCACCGGGCGGCTGTCTGAGGAACTGGAGAGGCCACCTGGACGAGGACAAGGAGGGAGAAGAGAGAAACAAAAGAACTGGTTAGCATAAATAATAAACCTTCATGAAGGTAGGACTTATTGTATTAGAATCTATTTGATGTAGCTGTACCTAATAAAGAGGCAACTGAAGTAGTACAGGATTAGAAGAAATGTATTATTTCAGTTCAGGCTTTAATTTAGAGGTACAACTAAAAAATAATTGAATTTTTTATTAATTTGCAGATAACTTCTAATTACCTGCAAATTCGAAAATGTTAAACTTAGATTTTTGATTAATATAGAACAGGAAAACTACCACACACTGCTTCAGGGATATTCAGTGACAACATTTCAGTACTTCGACCTTCATCAGGTTACTTTACACAACAATGTCTTAGGTTGGTGGACCCACTCGATCCATCAGGAGTCACTGATCATGGCACTAAAGGCCGACCACATGAACATGAACATGAAAACAAAAACACAATTTACTTATTAATATATAAAAAAATGCCCGCTTCACAATTTCTCGAAATCCAAGTTGAAAACTTCAAAAAGAAGCAGGAGCCGGTGAACAAACTGTAAAATCACTATGATGAGGTCACATAACTGTATGAACATGGAGGTCAGAAGTGAAACCGAATACAAAGACGAACACAGAAAAAACTGCCCAGTCATGAGTCACGACGGCCCTTATCACAGACAACCACAGCTCAGCTCTGACAGGCCCATGTTCACACACACACACACACACACACACACACACACACACACACACACACACACACACACAGTCAGAGAAACACACAGTCAGAGAAACACACACACACACAGTCAGAGAAACACAGACACACATACACAGTCAGAGAAACACACACACACACACACACACACAGTCAGAGAAACACACACACACACACAGTCAGAGAAACACACACACACACAGTCAGAGAAACACACACACACACAGTCAGAGAAACACACACACACACACAGTCAGAGAAACACACACACAGTCAGAGAAACACACACACACACACAGTCAGAGAAACACACACACACACACACACACACACACACACACACACACACACACACAGTCAGAAACACACACACAGAGTCAGAAACACACACACAGAGTCAGAGAAACACACACACACGTAGACTAAACCTGAAGGCCCTGCGTCAGGAGGGACACCCGCGAGGAGAAGCCTTTTATTCCTGCACTTCTTCTCCGCCACTGAGTCAGTCTGTGTGTATGTGTGTGTGTGTGTGTGTTTTACTGTGTGTGTGTGTGTGTGTTCCTCGATCCAGTGCAGCGGAGGACAGACACTAGAGAGCGCGTGACGTCGACGACGTTGCGCAAGCTGTTGTCGCCCTGAAGGCTGCCCCCCCCCCCCCCCCCCCTCCCCCTGGTGCCACCTGAGCCGGGTGCAGTGACGTCTCTCGGCCACAGAGGGCGACGTCGAGCTGCTGCAGGGAGGAGGAGGGAGGAGGGAGGAGGGAGGAGGGAGGAGGGAGGAGGGAGGAGGGAGGAGGGAGGAGAACAGCAGGCCTGAGCTCACACTGGGGCTAGAGGATGAAAACACTCCCTCTCTGTCTCTCTTGCTCCGTCATCCCTCTAATTGCCACTCTTCCTCTCTTTTCCTCTCCACACCCACCTCTCCTCTCTCCCTTTTCCATCTTCTTCGCCTTCCCTGCCTCCTCGGCTCCCCGATGAATCCATTATATTTCTCTCCTTCGCAGCTCCGTGCTTCATGTTAGCATCATTAGCGGTGAGGCGACGCAGCTGAAGCCTGATGAATAATAGATGCTCGGAGACGCTGCACAGCCTCTCGTTCTCATGCTGAGTCCTGAGGAGGAGCTTTTTAGAGGCAAATGTCTTTATCAACCTTATTATCGGTTTCTGCTCATATCAACAAGACACCACTGAAGGGCTTGAAGCAGGTGCTCTTTTCTTCTGGCTACCTGAAGCGGTGCATTGTGGGAAGAAGCCACCGTCACGCGTCTGTATTCACTAGATCTCATTAAAGGTGAGCGGGCCTCAGCCGTCGAGGCCCCTCGGCTGATGAGAAGAAAGGGCTCGCAGATTCAGTAATCTCTTTTAAATCACTTCTTAAAAACCCATTTTATTTACAGACACGCCTTTTATTTTATTATTATTATTATTTTCTGTTCTTATGGTACGGATTATTTTTTTTTTTCCGTTGTGCCGTTTTATCCGTGTTTAAATTTGACCTTTGTTTGTCCTTTCACTGTTGGGCTTCCTGTTGCTTTGCTTCGTGCTGTATCAATAAAGTTATTATTATTGTTTGAAAATCTATAGAGGGAGTATGATAATTAGTGCCTCGCTTGAATAATCTGAAGATTTTTTATTTTATTTATTTATTAAATATCTTCAAAACCCAAATATTTTCAGTTTGCTGTCACAGAATATTCAGAAAACAAGTAGAAGCTTGAAACATTTATCATTTGGCACGATTTAGAAAATTGCCGTAACCGTCTGTCAATCGATAACTTAGCAACCGATTCAGCTCTGACATTAATAATGTGACAACAAAGCTATTCTGATTGTTTCCTTGTTAAAAGCTAAACGTTCCTTTTTAGTAACTTCAATGTAAAACATTTCTGTTTTTGAACTATATTACTTTTAAAATTCCGTTCCTCCCCTCGACAGTAAATAAATGGCTCCTGCAGGAGATGAAAGGGTTAAGTTGATGTTTTTCCACCGGCGGCCTCAGAATGCGTGCTCACATTCCTGCATACCGAGCCACATGTCGTCCACACTGTCCACGCCGGGCTCAGTCCATGCTCGAGTTACACAACGGGGAACAATCTACCCCACACATCCAGAGTAAACCAAGCAGAAAAGTGTTTGTTTATGCGGGTGGAGGCGGGTAACGGTGACCCGAGGGCGGGACGGGGGTCATTTTGCGTGAAGCTGCTGTGCGTCATTTTACGGGAGAAATCATGAATAGATCAGAGTTGTTTATCAATGTCACTGAAATGCGTTCGCTCTTAAAACGCTGTTGTAAAAAAATGAAAGTGTACGACCACATGTCCTCTTTATGGTCTGGATTTGATTATATTTAACCAGAAAGGTCCCATTGAGATACAAAACCTCGGTAAGTGGGACCAGAAACAACACTTAAACTTAGTGCTCTTCTATTTTTAAGGAGAATATTTTAGCCGAGGGGGAGTCGTTCTGTTATTTCTTGTTGTTTCTTGAAATGTTCCCGGGATGATTTTGGGAGCTCCGGCCTGTACAACGGGGTAAACGGGGACAGCTGGAGCCTCCTGGGACATTCCCCTCCATGTTCTTATTCCAGTGGAATTCCAAGCACTCCCAGTTTGTGTGTTTATCTAACCAGAAGCACACAGCAGGCGGCCGGGACACGGCTTACCGGGGCTTTTTTGACAAATAAGAAAATAGGAAACAGAAAAGCCCAGACCCCACAGCTTCATGAGGGAGAGGTTCAGCTGTCAGGCAGATGGGAGGCCGTCTCTTTTAGAGCAGAGACGATGGACAAGCTGATGGTATTTTAAGATGTTATTTATTCCATCAGGCGGCAACCTCCTGTTCTTTAAAGTGAAGCCGATGCTGAAGTGTCTTAAAGCTGCATTCTCTCTCCTGACCACCAGGGGGCGACTCCTCTGGTTGTATAGAAGTCTATAGAAAATGACTCTACTTCTCTCTGATTTATTCCCTCAGTAAACATTGTAAACATGAGTTTATGTCTCAATCTCTAGTTTCAAGTCTTCTTCAATACAGCATGATGTTCATTTAGTAAATTATGGTCCATTTAGAGTCAAACAGACCATAAAGCAGGGGATGCTTTAGGGCGGGGCTACAAGGTGATTGACAGGGTTGTCTGTGTTTTCGTCTTCCTTTCACAGTGTGTTTTCAGTTCATGAAATTTAATTATAAGATTTTGGTTGCCTAAAAAAGTCTTATTCATGGGTGACGCCAAGCTTTTATTCGCTTATCCATCATTTCTATTATTAAGCTGACGTATAACTGCATGGTATCTTAGTTTAATCAAAACCAAAAGCTTCTGCACTCAACGGAGGGAGAGAAACTATTCCACGGTTTAATTAAAGGAGACGATGGACAGTCAGGAGGGTCGTCCAGACTCCATCAGGGTCTGCAGCCTCGATGAGGAGCGAGAGCGAGACAGAAAAAACGCTCGGTCTTGTAATTGAATTAGGCTTTAAAAAGACACGGCGGTAGTCACGGCGACCCCGGCTTCTTTGTGTGCCATCGCTTCAGACCGCCTCACGTTGCCTCAGGCCGCCTCACTCTGCCTCACGCCGCCTCACTCCGCCTCACCCAGCCTCACTCCGCCTCACCCAGCCTCACTCCGCCTCACCCAGCTACACGCCGCCTCACTCCGCCTCACCCAGCCTCACTCCGCCTCACCCAGCCTCACGCCGCCTCACTCCGCCTCATCCAGCCTCACACCGCCTCACTCCGCCTCACCCAGCCTCACGCCGCCTCACTCCGCCTCATCCAGCCTCACACCGCCTCACTCCGCCTCACCCAGCCTCACTCCGCCTCATCCAGCCTCACACCGCCTCACCCAGCCTAACGCCGCCTCACTCCGCCTCACCCAGCCTCACCCAGCCTCACTCCGCCTCACTCCGCCTCACCCAGCCTCATGCCGCCTCACTCCGCCTCATGCCGCCTCACTCCACCTCACTCCGCCTCACTCCGCCTCACTCCGCCTTACCCAGCCTCACGCCGCCTCACTCCGCCTCACTCCGCCTTACCCAGCCTCACTCCGCCTTACCCAGCCTCACGCCGCCTCACTCCGCCTCACGCCGCCTCACTCCGCCTCACTCCACCTCACCCACCTCACTCCGCCTCACGCCGCCTCACGCCGCCTCACTCCGCCTCACCCAGCCTCACGCCGCCTCCCCGCCTCACTCCGCCTCTCCGCCTCACCAGCCTCAGCCGCCTCACCGCCTATCCCTCACTCCGCCTCACGCCGCCTCACGCCGCCTCACTCCGCCTCACTCCGCCTCACCCAGCCTCACGCCGCCTCCCGCCGCCTCACTCCGCCTCACCCAGCCTCACGCCGCCTCCCGCCGCCTCACTCCGCCTCCCGCCGCCTCACCCAGCCTCACCCAGCCTCACCCAACCTCTGGGCCCATTCACACCCAGAGCGTGTTCAGATATCCCGCGGCCTCCTGCACTTGCCCGCACATGTTTGTACTCTCAAGAACTAGAACATTCCTCCCGGGATTCATTCTCCCTCTCCACGTTGGTGACATCTTTGTTACTAAATGATTTGTAGTCTTTTTCCCTTTTGATCTATATTTAGAATTTTCTCACGCAAAAGCTCCGGAACATCACAACAATGTCTGACTTGCGCTCTGATTTAGAGCCAAAGTCAATGAGGTCGATCGGGAAAATCAAAAGCACCGAAACGCCGTCAGCATGAAGAAGCTTCTGGAACTTTCTCCAACCTTTCTTTGTCTTTTGGGACGAGTCCCGCCTACAGGCTCTCTGGATGAGGAACACACACACACACACACACACACACACACACACACACACACACACACACACACACACACACACACACACACACACACACACGTGGAGCTCAGAGGGGGGTTTCTATGCACCTTCATCTCCTCGCTCACCTGCTTGTTAGTCAGAGCACGTCTGTCCCACTTCAACCTCTTCAGTCCTGCTGAAGCCGAGGATACACACTCTGCTGCACAGCTATTCATGCTGGCACGAGTGGTTTTCTCACACACACCAAGCGCAGAATCATAACAAACGTATAAGCGTATCATACAACCACAGATACGGCTTAACGAATATCCAAAAAAACGTACACAAACACTCCAACAAAAAGAGAAATGTTTGTGTACGTCTGTATCAACATACTGTTGTTCTTTTTTTTGTGCCATGTTATGATCTGCTGCATGTATAAAGTAAGTCTATGCAGTATGTCGGAATGATGATGTCAGTATTAGTCGGCCTCTGAAAAGGAATAACGACATTTTTGATACATTAAGTGTATTTTAAATGAATCTGCGGTGGTCTCTCACACTCAAATCAGCGAGGAGACACATTTTGTCCTCAGGAGTCGGTGGAGACCAAACAAGAGCAAAAAAAAAAAAAGAAACATTTATATTAATATGGCTGAATGCTAATGTTGCTGTTGCATGGAGCACCTTAAAAGCTGTATTTATGAATGTGCGATGTCCCTGTTGAATAAACTGATAAGTAAATAACTGGAGTAAGAGGCGACGCACCTTCCGCCTTGGTGCGGGTCTCCCTCGCCCCCTGCAGGTGTCGCTCGGCGCTGCCTTGACTGTAACATCTGGTGAAGGGTACGGGCGACAGGCTCTGACAGTCGCCCTCCGATCGCTGCTCCAGGATCGGAGAGAAGTCCAGGGAGGAGTGTGAGTGGGTGGAGTAAGTGGAGGAGAAAGGGTCGGCGGCCGTCTTCAGCGGCGGCGACCCCCCCGAGCCTCCGTTTCTCCGCTTGCTTCTCGCGATCTCCGCGAAGGAGGTGACCCGCGGAGGTGCGGGGGCGGGCGGGGTCGGGGCGGCGCCCTCGCTGAGCCGGACGGGGCAGCTCAGCATGCGCTCCAGCGCCCCGAGCCGGGGGGGCGGAGACTTGTCCAGGTTGCGGTCGTAGCTGCGAGAGCGGGCGCGGCTGCCCGAGGACGCTCCGATGGCGGCGCGGCCGACCACGGGAGGCGAGACGTTGACGTACACCTGTCCTTCGATCGCGGAGGGAGCGCCGTCGGCTCCAACGGCCGCCTGCTGATTCTTCTTCTCCTCCTCCTCCTCCTCCTCTTCCTCCTCCTCGTCCTCATCACCACCATCTTCATCGTCTCGCTGAATGAGGAGGAATAAGGAAAGACGGACCAGTCAGATTTTCTCCAATAGTTGATCAGATAAAACAGACTACTAACCACGGGTTAGAGGTCAGATTACTCAGATTACACAGATTACTCAGATTACTCAGATTACATGGGTATCGGCCCATGTTGGCCCCATTGACTGCCATCGGCCAATCAGCAAATACGACGACATTCACCGATGGCAGCGGCTGAGATATACGGCAATTTTCAAAATTGTGCCAAATGATAAATGTTTGAAGCTTCTGCTTGTTTTCTAAATATTCTGTGACTTTTTTGAAGATATTTAAGAAATTGAGAAAAAAACGAACTATTTTCTGACATTAATTAAGTAAATAATCTACATATTATTCAGTCGAGGCACTAATTATCATAGATTTTCAAACAATAATAATAACTTTATTGATACAGCACGAAGCAAAGCAACAGGAAGCCCAACAGTGAAAGGACAAACAAAATCTTGCGTCGCATTCATTTTGTGATACCAGTACCAGGAATCAGGTACCCGCGAGTACAGATATCACGCTATCGTGTCATTTATCACTCGCCACCCGATCCCCCATTCTGCCCAATCGCTACTGCACATGTGCAAAGTAGCACTACACACTCTTTGCACCCTATTTTTACCCTGATAGCAACGCCACATTGTGGACAACAAATCTGTGCTGAACTCTGCGGGGGAGCTAGTGGACGTTAGCCGCTAGCTGCCGGTGTCCAGCGCAGTGCTGTTGGCTTAGCAAAGGAGCTAACGGCTAACGTTAGCGGAGGTCGCATTGACTTTCATTTTTGATGCGTTCAAGCTCTATTCAGTGAAACATTTTATTATTGTAATGTGTTCAAATGTTGTAACATCTCTTTTTTTGGCGAGACTTGAATAAACAAACAGACAAACAAACAAATAAAAAGGTGTTTTTAATAGATATGAGAGGGAATTATGACCTGTTTCACTTTTTCTTTTTTCTTTTTACATTCAATTACATTTAATTTACTTTTTACAAAAAATATCTTTGTTGGGCAAGTAAGTACTGAAACATTCTTCTTATTGAGTAGGTTGTTGTATGGCAGTTAAAAAAAGAAAAAAGAAGAATATTTCTAATTTGAAAGAAAGTTATATTAAAGGTTGTTCGGATGATTGAATTTGTGCTCATTTAAAGATAGTGTAGTGAAATGCTGAATTACTTTAAAACAGTTCAGTTAGGTTTTCTTTTTTAATAATGAAGATTCTTTGTTTCCTATATACAAAAGGGGGAATAAATAACAACAAAATCTAATAAACAACAACAAAAACATTGCCTTTATTGCATGCCGTCCCCTCTCTCTCCCCATTTCCTGTCTATTTCCTGTATATTTTCTGTACATCCAATAAAGGCAAAAAAAAAGCCCCCCCCCCAAAAAATATCAACAACAACAAACGTGAAAGTCCTGAACAGCCTAGATTTGGCTAGATTTGACACAGTGGCTCTGTTACTGCCCGCCATTAATACCCTTCAGCTCTACATGACTAAAATAATCCTCAGACATGGGATCAGAGAGCCCCAGACAGTGGCTGTGGTTTAGACGGGCCAGACTAATACCAGGGTCGCGGCTATTTTAAAATGCTGTCATTGACACAGGGACTTTTGGGTGTTAAATAAATGTAATGTAATCTATTCCCAACCATTTAGTGCCTATTTATGCCACATATCTTCCTTGTTTTGCCACTTTTATCTCCGCTTGCTGTTTTGATGTATTTTCCGCTTGCCTTTCTTTTTGCTACTCAGACTGTATTTGGTGTCACTAAACAAAGTACTTTGACTTGTTGGTGTAAATGAGCTAAACGAACTGCCTTGACTTGATTCATTATGCACACCGCCCGCGGCAAGCTGTGTGTTTTAAGATACAAAAGAACTGGAGTAGAAATCGAATAATGTGAGAAAATGTTGTTTTGATTAGGTAATCATAAAAATGATTTACCTGAAACGCTGCATTAAATAAGCAAATCTGTTTATTTCTAACAACTTTTGGGCTCCATGTTCTTCCAAGTCCTGTTTTACAGACACATTTAACTGGCACTGTTTTATACACAAAATAATTGCAACGAATAAAGTGTCACCTCTGTGAGTCGCTGATCAATAACAATACAAGGAAACTGAACAACAGAGGAGGATCAATAACACCAAGAAACAAGTAAAGATACTTTAAGACTTCTGGTGTAAAAATGATTTATCTCTACGACTATTTTAACCATTAATCCAACAATATGGAAACGGACGAAGTAGTGGCCGATAATACAATATTGTTGTATGTCATGATGAATGAATGAAAACATCGTGTTAACATTTTATACATTTCCAAGCAAATTGTAATTAAAGTCTTGTACGAAAAATTTGTATTTTTTTTAGTCATCTTGCAAACGTATAATTATGGTGCCACTTTTTATTAAAGAAATTTCTGCAAAACCCTGTTTATACTGAAGAAAAGAAGCAAATGTCCTATGTTGCCAAACATGAATATATATATACATATATATATATATAAATACATATATATATATATATATATATATATATATATATACATACATACATACATATACATATATTTCTGTATGTGTATACATATATATATATATATATATATATATATATATATATATATTTATATCTATACACACATATATATATATATATATATGTATGTGTATATATATATATTTATATCTATACACACACACATATATATATATATATATATATATATATATATATATATATATATATATATATATATATATATATATATATATATATATATATATATATATATATATATATATATATATATATGTATGTGTATATATATATTTATATCTATACACATATGTGTATATATATATATATGTATACACATACAGGCGCTAAAACAGAGTAAATTAACTAAGCGTGATACATATAACGTTAATTAATTAATCATTGACCATTAAATATGCTGTGGGATTGATTATGAATTGTTAACAGTAGTGAGGGTAAGATTCTCCACTCACCCGAGACGACTCTCCGTCTTCGTCCTCTTCCTCCACACCCTCGTCATCGGCTCTCTGCCTGAACAGGAAGTACTCGTTGGGCTGCGTCGGGGTGGGGCTGCCTTTGCTGTGCTCGTCGGAGCAGCTGTTGACCGAGGAGCCCGCGGGGCTCGGGGACGACTGGGACGACAGGTCGCAGGTGACCAGCTTGTAGTAGTTCTGGGTGGCGACCACCAGGCGCGCCTCACTCTGCAGGCAGGAAGCGAGGTCTCCGGACGAGCCGGAGCGCGGAGGGTGGTAGGAGTTGCAGTTGGCGTCGAGGTCGAGGGCCGCCTGGTGCTCCACGGCGCACGAGCAGGTGGAGGAGGTGGACAGGTGCGGCTCGCGGATGAGAGGGAAGGCGCTGCTGAGGCAGGAGGGCAGCTGCTGCGAAAGAGGAGGTTCAGTTGGGGAGCTGTGGAGGTCCAAATAGAAAGCCCCCCCCGTGGAGTCTCGCTTGTTCCCTGGCGGATCGGAAACAGACGAGGTGCAGGAGTGGTCGGTGGAGCTGTTGAGGTTGGTGAGCCCGGACGCCGGCGGCTTCTCCGGAATGCTGTTGTTCATCTTGTTGTAAATGGCGCTGAAGTTCACCAGCACGCCGTCCGAGCTGTTGCAAGAGGAGTCGCTGCCGTAGCCCTGCTGGCACTCCGAGAAGGGCTCCGAGAAGGCTTCGGGGAAGTGCTGGGGGTAGATCTGGGAGAGCGCGCAGCAGGAGCAGTGCTGCGTGCAGGAGCTGGAGGAGCTTCGCCCGCACCTCATGGGGTGGTCCTCGTCCTCCCCGTCGTCCTCGGCCCAGTCCTGCTCGCCGCAGTCCATGGACATGTTGGACATGTTGGACATGTTGGAGCCGCTGCTGCCGAGGCGCAGCTGGCTGTCCAGTCCCAGGATCTCCAGGTCCTCCAGGTGGGCGGAGAGATCGGAGGCCGCCGCCCTCAGGGACTCCCGGGTGCTTCCGCCCGCCGACCTGTGCAGAAGGAACGGCTCGGAGGCAAAGCCGAGGTCGTGCAAGCGGAAAGGATCCATCCCGTCGTTGAGGGCGGAGTTGGTGTCACTGTGGAGGTGAAAGGAGGAGTCTTCAAGGTAACCGCTGAGGTTGTCACCGTCCTCCTCCTCCTCCTCCTCTTCTTCGTCATCCTCGTCCTCGGTGTTCAGCAGGAACGGATTGTGGCGCAGCGGGTTCCTGCTCCTGGGTTTGGCCCTGGGCAGCGTGTGGGCGGTGATCAGCTGGTCCTCCGAGTTGCTGGAGGTGAACGACGAATCGCCGCTCGCCGTGCTGCCGACCCTCCCGCCGGCCTTCCTCTTCTCCCTCCCGCCTTTGCGGGAGGCCCAGGAGCAGCTGGAGGTCTGGATCAGGCTGCTGTAGAGCAGAGCCTCTCTCTGAAGGACGTCTCTCTCGGGGAGCGACGTGGTGCGACTCAAGCCCAGGTTCTCCGGCGGGATGAACCGGTTGCCCCTCTTCAGCGAGATCCCGCAGCCACCCTTCCGCCCGCCGGACACCTGGCAGTGCACCAGGGGGATGTGATGCACGATCAGGGTCTCGCCTGACAGCTTGGGAGAGCTGTCCATGACCCAGCAGAGGCAGGGAGGGAGGGAAGGAGGGAGGGAGGGCACTGGAGCAGAGGGAGGCCCTGAGTGGGTGAAGGGGTCGGTAGATGTGTGGTCTGTAGATTGAGTTCACTCTCTGTGTGCCGGGCCCAGCTCTGAGGGGCTGCCGGGGATTTGGAAGGAGGAGGAGAGGTCATGGAAGTCAACGCCGTGGTCCGAGTGGTACATCTGGGAAATATGGAGAGACAGAAAGAGGACAGACGTTAGGGACACGTACAGGAAGCGAAGGGTTCGAGGAGAGAGAGTCCAGGAAATAGATAAATAATAAAACAACATTCGGTAATTTCCTCATTAACCTCAGTTGAGACAAATAAACGTGGCTTTTATATTGTAGTTATATTCCTCATTGTGTGTTGTTCCTCATGGTCATCACATCTTTTTTTTGTGTTTCGTATTTTTGACAGGAGATATTAAAGTCAAGTTCACCAAAATAAGCTTCTTATCTAAAATAGCTGCAGTAACAGAACAGAACTACATCCTTCTAGGCTCATCTGTGCACCGAGCATGGTGAGTCATCACACACACACACACACACACACACACACACACACACACACACACACACACACACACACACACACACACACACACACACACACACACACAGCAGCTGACTCTTAAACAGGGCTATGATATCATCAACATTCGCATATTACACTCTAAATGACACACACACACACACACACACACACACACACAGAGATGGAGAGAGAGAGAGAGTAAAGCAACAATTTCCCTCACCATCATCTGTCACACCTTAAATGGAAATAAGAATAAAATAAAACCCAACAATCCACACACTCCTCACTCTGTCAGGCCGATAACAAATTGAGCTGAATATCGGTTTATCTCAACAAACAGTTGATTTAAAATCGTGGGACGGGGTTTAGCACCCTGTGCTTCTGATTCATGGAGACTTTGACGCTGAACTCGGATGCAGATAATCGTTCTGCTGCTGATGCATCGAGCCTGTCAGCTATTAATGTCTAAATACTGACGAACCTTTATTCTGTAAAGGTAAAGGAGTGACATGTTTGTGGTTTCAGATGTCAATGTAATAATTAAGTGTAGCACCTCGGAGCGATTGCAGCAAATAAATAGCTTCTATCTCATGCTGGTGGTCTAATTTACTACTTTCTCTTTTTTTTTTTTAAGCTAATGTGGTATTTTGGAGGGACTTTCTCCAGTGGTGAAAGAAAAATTGTTTAAATTTAGCACCAAATCTGTGTAACAAATGGAATCAACTAAAACATTGCTGCCAACCAATTATGAGACATAAGTGTGCATACGAATGGCCATCATATACTTCCGTCATAACGCCTCAAGCCGTACGATCTTATTTTGATTGATTTATTTATTCTTATTTCTGATTTAAGACGAGAACCACTTGACACACACTGCTGCATCTTAAAATAATCTTCAGGTTTCCAGCTTTCAGAAGACGTTCACCCCTATTGTGTGGCATCTACTGTTTACCTGCTGTCTCCCACTCAGGATTGCCTGCCCCCCCCCCCACCTCCCCTCTCCCCTCAACAAGACAAAAAAAAACCTAATCTATATTCCAAGACATTGCATTGCTGCAGGATGTCATTTCTTCTGTCAACAGCGTTCTTATTTGGCTCGCTGTAGAAGATAAACACGTTGAAAGTCATTTTCCCATCAGCCTCTCTGTCGCGCGCTTATCTAAAATGACATGGACGTCTTAAAGCTCTGTGTTGCACAGTGTGGGATGTCACACAACGTGACACGCACTGCTCAATGCAGCCCAACAGCTGGGAGACGCCAACAAATCGGTTTCTATCATGTGTTTAAAGGAGGTTTTTACTATTTTCTGAAAGAAATGTGGAGATAATATTGCGTCAGTGCAACTGAATTTTAGATGGATGGATATTTCCGTCAGGCCCTGGTTCATCGAACTCGGCTTGCGGAAGTTTAATTCACCCTTTGTAACATGGTTAATTTTCCCTTGTAAAGTATTACAAGGTACAATATGAGCTGTATTAGGGAGGAACGTTTGCTTCTAAATCGCCTGCTCACTGGATCACGACCCGGAACAGACTAACTAAGACTTAGACTAATCCCTCTATTATTCCTGCTTAGTAGAACATAATCCCAGATACAGTAGGTCCATTAAAAAGCTAATTTGAAATTAAATTTTGATTCTTTTGGCAGTTGTGAGAGAGAGAGAGAGAGAGAGAGAGAGAGAGAGAGAGAGAGAAAGAAAGAGAGAGAGGTGTTATATTACGGTACATTAAAGAGACACACAAATACAGATTCACATGGATAACAACAATAAATGCTAATGGCACCTTTACGAGCACAATAACTAGCAGGTGCATAGCGAGTACTGCTTCGTCATTTTTTATTGTTCAAGGAGGAGAAAGGAAAAGGCCAGCTGAGGCTGCAGACTGCAGGTCTGAATGTGGGACTACTTTCCTCAGGAGCAGAGTAATAACTGAGATGCCACTCTTGACAAGTGACCTTTTAAAAGGGAGCGGTGGAACGACGTTTACTGTCAGGGAGAATCCAGCTTCCCCTTCACAGGAGGGGAGCAACCTTTTTATCTCACAGCCCCGAACAATGACCTCCCGCTGCACCGTGTACTTTGTTTTTGTTGTTGTATTTTTGGCTTGATAAATTATTGAGGCAAGGTCATTATTAGCCACAACATGACATACCTTGTAATGAAATGCATATTTCACACGTCACTGGAGCAGCTGGGAGTCACCTGCTTTGTTCGTGGGCACCTCATTATAGCTTTTGAGGGCTGGTAGAGCTTTTTTTAAATTTATATTCAAGGGCCTAGCTGCGGAGCTCCATGCTGGGGCCCACCTCCGCCGTGGGACCCAGCCACACAAAGTCCACCAAAACAATACAACCTGAACATTTTGATAACTGTAACTTAAGAAGTTAGTGAGGCAGCGAATAACTTGTACGGAGCTGATGAGTTTGCTAACGTTAGCTAGCTAGGCTAATGTCGTTAGCAAATTAACAACAACGTTAGCACGACAACAGGGTGGAGGAGGAAACAAATGCAAAAAGCTCACGTTTTAAGAGCTCCAGCTTCACATATGTGAGGATGTCCTGCTGTTCTCTGTCCATCATCTTAAATTAAATATTTCTTTAGGTTTTCACCCGTTTGACAAAACTAGCAATTTGAAGACGCCAGTCATATAAATGAGTTATACATTAAAGCTTAAACTGGGTTAATAAAGCATTGCATCCAATCTTCTAATATATCTTAACTGGTATGTTTGTCTTACCATATATGTTTAGTAGTGTTTTGTTTCATTTAATTTAGATGAGTGCATTTTGTATTGACTGTGTAGCAACCGCCAGAAAAATCCTGGTATTCTCCGAGTACTGCTTTAGTAACCTGACATCACGGAGGAAGTCAGAGATCCTACTTGTTACGTAACACAGAAGCACTGGACTGCAACGAACAGCCGAAGTTATGGCAGTCGTAATATTTCCAGACATGCATTTCCTTTAACAGCGTACAAAAAAAAAAAAAAAAGATGGTTCCTGCCGGTGGAAAGTGACATTAATAAGATTATGGTCAAGAGTGCAGTCGGTCGGGCAGGTTGTGTAATGTGAGTTCAGACAAGACATGAAGGCTGCTGGCAAAACTGTCTGAGGTCAACCGTTCTTGTAGATATCATCGTAGAGAATGTAATGTCAGTAAATGACTCGCACGAGATTATATGAGAACAGACCGAAACACAAAGTTCAGTTCAAAGCAACAGGCCCATCTGATCTTCGATGGTCTTCTGAAGAGGCTCAAAAACGATCCGACTCGCCCAAAGACTTTCACGGTCAGCAGAATGCGTTACCGGGGACAACCATGAGGAACCTTCACTTCTAACGCGATACCGTACCATATGGCCGCCATCGTTTTAGGCCTGGAAACTTAATTAAACGGTCTGTTGTTGCCTGAGGTCCTGGTGTGGTTGCAGAGCTTAGAGACTGTTTTACACCCAGAGAGTATTTATACATGTTTCCATGAATGTTACCGGGCGGAAAAAATGATCAGCGCTGTCTGGTTCTTTATATATCGGCTTGGTTACTTCACCATTTATTGTTTTTACTGACGGTGGAGAACTAATGAAGGTTGGTTGAGTTGATTCAGGGCCGAATGGGACTAGAGCTGCAACTAACAACTATTAATCTGGTGGTTATTTTCTCAATTTATCGATTAGTGTCAATCACTGACATCCTTGAATGTCTTGTTTTGCCCACAAACTCAAAAGATATTCACTTTACTGTCATAGAGGAGTAAATAAACCAGAAAATATTCACATTTAACATAATTTTTACTTTTTTTTATTATTGATTAAAAAAAGTCAAAGTAGTTGGCAAGTAATTTAATAGTTGACAACTAATCCATTAATCTTTGCAGCTCTACTAAAGTCTTCACGTGACATTGTTGTCAGTACGAGAAGAAGAATACAAATGTCTGAACTGGGTTGGACTCATGGAAACTGCCGTAAGATTTTGGGCAAAGAAAAGGATTTTGTCTGCCAGACTGTTCAAGTATTCAAGTACACTCACAGAAACTGAAACAGAGGAACTTGTGAATGGGACCATTGAACAGACCCGGCCATTATGCGCCCTTGTTTTGAACGCCACAGCCAGAGGAACCGTCCAGCTTTATATATACGAGGGCTTTTTCATGCTAAAACATGCAAATATACTCGCAGGAATTTATGTTAATTATCTGAACGTGAGACAAAGACACAAATAAAACTTGGCCTTATCGCCACATCTCCCTGCATGAACGATACAATTCAAAGAAAGTCGGCCCTTGTCCCTTTAAGTCAACAATTACTGCCCTGAGATCTGTGTTATTGACAGATTACAGCGGATCAGATCGGATAACGGGTTAACGAGAACAAAGGAGCGGAGCCGGGCCAATCGCATTTCATTTCCCACGCAACATCAGGACCCCCGAGCTACGGCGAGCCAATCGGGGGGGGGGGAAGCCGTGCTGTGAGAGGGCCGTCGTGAGAAAGAAAACCGCCACAAAAACATATCCATGGAGGGGAGAATGCGTCAAAAGCAACAAGAAGTAACCGTGGCAACCAAGGAAAAACAGAGCCTTTTCGACTTTGTGTTGCAGTACCTCACCCTGCTTCGACACTCGCTAGCTTGTTTTTAAAAAAAATACTATTTCTGGGTGTGATGCAACTTGTAAATGCCTGACATGTGTTTCAGTTAAAGCACAAAGAGGATCTTTGGAAGAGTTTTTGTTGTCCTCACCCGACCGGCTCCAATACAGCGTTCACAATTAACCTGAACATGCTCTTCTTTCTCAGATTTTCATCGTTTTTGTTGGCGTAGCATTCAAAGCATTATCGGTCTCAAAACACTTACTTGAGTATCAGCCGATATTAAAACCAATATTTAAATCTGCACTGAATACAGGAATGAGTCTAAGTCAATGGGTTTTTGGTTCGAAGCCTCCTGGTTTCGGGGGAATAAAAAGCAACGATTGCCGCTTTAAGAGCATCCCGAAACATTCACTCGAACCAAATGGGACAAACGACAAGTGATTCAACATGGAAAGTTATGAAATTCCAGACAGAACCACATAATTACTTGAAAAACATGACGAGAAAACTAGAAAAGAGACATTCCACCAGGGTTTTCTTTCCAATACTCTGATAACGAGGGATTCAATAGGGGTTCTCTTAAGAGCCAATTAGCTTTGAGCTTTCTCCTCCAACACGTCCTTAACGGGCTTCTTTGGAAAACCCACATTACTGCACGTCATCATTTTGGAGAGCAGGGTGGGAAATTGACCTATTTATGAAACTAGCACACACACTGAGGGGGAAAAGGAAACCAACGCTGTAACAAAGGACATCCTCCCTCTTATATCATTAGGGCTGAACTTCCAGGAATAAGTCTGAGCCCGGGGGGGGTGTGGTATCCGAGAGGAGACACACCCTAGCTGGGCAGAGGGAGACGAGGGAGACGGCCATTACCATGATGGATGTCGTCCACACTCACAGTGGGACTCGTGTGTCTGTTTGCAGAAGGCAGTGGGGAAGAAGAAGACATCTTTGTGTGGAAGCTGGAGCAGAAAATGACTGAAATCTATCTGGAGGTGGTCGATAATGTTGTTGTTGAGATTTCTACCATCATAACTCGCATTAAAAATTCCCAACATTCCCACATTAAAACATTTTAACCTACAAAATGTTTGGAAAAAACTAATTTATCAAATTATACCAATATTTTACGACCCCCCGCTCTATTTAAAATGTCTGTTGGACCTCATTTTGTTTGCTCACTCGTCCTTAATGAGTTAAATGTTTGGCGTCACTGTAACTCAGGTGAACGGAAGGAGTGAGGCAGTAAGTTATGAAATGACTGTATTAATTATGTATTCTATCACCTGTGTGAAACAGTTTACAGCGGCTATATGATGAAGACAACCCTGTAGTGAATGAGGTTAAATGATAAATAAACTAAAAGCATCGTTGCATCCCCACTTTAAAAATAAAATAAATAAAAAAACTGCAAAGCTGCAAAACCTTGATGCTGCTATGGATGCAGAATATTTCTTCAGGTCAAAAGGCGTCTTGGCATCTAGCTTAAGAAATAATTAAAAAAAAAACAAAGCTAAAGTTTGATGAAAGAAATGCCAGTTTTCTTGTTTGTAAATGTATCTGGTCACTGGAATGTAGTCATTTAAATACCGTTGAAACAGAGACTGTAACCTAAAACACAACAACAACAAACACGTTTAATTTAATGTAGCGGTCTAGTTTCAAATAAAGGTTTTTATTTCATTCTCAAAACCAATTCCAACACCTGAACTTGTGTATCGGCCGATAAGAAGTACCAATACCAGTGCATTAAAAACGGAAATATATACATTTCCAACAGCTGTATGGATGTGGTACGATTGCTATAATTATTGTATAATTATAATCTCGCTCCGGTTAAACCATTTGTTTCTTTTACGATCTAGTTTGTAAATTAAAGTCAGATTTGCTGACATTTTTGCGAGCTCTGGCTAACATTGTAACATACTACATAATATAAATGAGCTAAATGACATCGTAACATCTGATCGGTGCAATAACTCGCATACTCGCCCCGATCCATCATTTTGGGCGTTTCTGATGTCGATAAAACTCAAACGGACATTTGCGGACAAAAATCCCAGACATCTGGCTGCCTGTTACTTTTGATTACCCATCATGCATTTGATGATGATGATGATGATGATGATGATGATGATGATGATGATGATGATGATTCTGAACTCACTGAACTCGTTTTTTCATGTATCCTCTGTTCAGAGAGTCTCTGTTTCCTCTCTCGTCTCCTGCACCAGCGGTACCGTCTGTAGCTGTCTAGTTGTTGAGTAACAGGCTCAGTGTGTGTGTGTGTGTGTGTGTGTGTGTGTGTGTGTGTGTGTGAGTGAGTGATCTAGAGCCGCGAAGCGAATGAACAGAGCTTTTGTTTGTTGCATACATTCAGCATCTCACACAGTGTCAAATGAAGCCTGACAAAAAGAGTGTGGGACTGAACGTCTCACATCACTGCCTGCAGCTCGACAAATGACAATTTGTGAAGCAGCAATTTGTTTTTCAACTAATTTGGAAACCAGTGTGTCAAAATATATATATATATATATATATATATATATATATATATATATATATATAGACGGATACAAAATAATAAAACCAACCAGGAAATGACCCAATGACGCGGTACACTGAGTCATGTGTTCCGGGTGGAAGCTTCCCACCAACAACAGCCACGTCGGATCCGTCGGCTTCAGATATGTTTCGGCTCGGCTGCACTTTGAGCTGAATGACAACACGCGGATGTTGACATGCACGTTAGGTACGACGTAACATTTAGACCAGCTGGCAGCGGGAGAGGAGAGTCACCGGCTCACCGGAGTCCTTGTGATGGATCGTCTGGGAACCGCGAAGGCCTGAACCCAACTCCATGGCAATCCGTCACATAGCTCTGGACTACGAACAGACCAACTCTCTATACTTCTTCTCTAAGGAGCCTTGAAGCACCGCGGGCGGCTCCGAGCAACGCTGCCGTGATCCGATCGTTCACCAACTCGCTGACACAGCGAAATGTGAATCCTCATCGATCCTTTGGGAGAAGAAACGCCGCCATCGCTTTGCCTCCTTCACAGGTCAAAAGTCATCATCGCTGAAGCTGGAAGGGACTGAGTTTATTCAAACCGCTTCTCTAAAAGTGCTGCATCATTAACATCAGCAACCGGACCGGACTGATGTCGAGTCATTAGTGGAATTACACCATCGATCGCTAACCTCCATCAAGAGGTTTCTGGGTTTCTGTGCCGGCGGTGAGTGTACTGATGCTGCTGCTTAATGGCACCAAACCAGGAGCGGGTGCTCTTTTCCTCCCAGAGTCAATCCCTGGAGCTCCCTGTGAGTTCTCAGCGAGCTACAGATGAACACATGGCCCTGATCTCAGCTTCCCCTCAAAGGCTTAGTGACAGTTTCCCCTCCTCAACAGCTCCTCTGCTTGAACTTGAGGAGCTTACGGACGCTTGCGTAACAGCGGACCGGTGTGCTGCCACCGATAAGTGACATCAGTGTAGTCACAGCCGGAGGAGGGGTGGGGGTGTGGGTGGGGGGAGGCAGTAGCTGTTGCCAGCTGGATGTCTTTTTTTTACATTCAAAGCCTCTATTGAGGGTTTTGAATTAAGCTTTCGAACGTCACGTTATTGGAAATGTTTGAGTCACACGAGCCCGGAGACAACCCTCGGCAACCGCCACTGGAATGTGATTGTACAAACAGTACAAGGTGTACCTTCTCTCCCGTGTTCTAGTCTCAAAACTAAGCTAGTTGTTGTGGTTTTATCTGATCTGAATCATTACGATGGGTCTAGAGCTGCATCGATTCAATTAACTGCCAACTATTTTAAAATAAAATGATCTGATTCCAGCTGAAACACACTGCGGCTGCAGGAATACAAAACATCATGAGGCAAATATTCTCTCTCTCTCTCTCTCTCTGCTGACTCCTGTCCTTCTCACCTCTCTCTCTCTCTCTCTCTCTCTCTCTCTCTCTCTCTCTCTCTCTCTCTCTCTCTCTCTCTCTCTCTCTCTCTCTGCTGACTCCTGTCCTTCTCACCTCTCACTCTCTTCACAGCCCTCTTTCACTCCATCATGCATCCCTCTCATCCCCTCCCCCCCCTTCACTAAATCCCTGCTCCTCTCCTCTCTCTGCCTCTCTTCCATCCACCGTGTGCACTGCAGTGTTACTCGTCTCCTTAGCCCACTTCTACCTCTCTCCCCTCCCATGCTGCTGCTGCACACACACAAATATGTCCACCCAGGACGGACTGCAGATGGTTACAGCCTCACAAGCCTGCAGCACTTTTAGCGTAGGTGGGCGCCGGCACACTTCCAGACCCCGATCCCTTCGAGGGTTGCTCTGGAAATACAGGAGTACCACCTCGTGTCTACTTCCAACACAGAGAGAGGCGTCTCGGTGGAACCACAGGAGCAATTAGCAGGCTGCATGCCTTGCTCAATAACAACTGAATGTTGTTTACACAGGAAGCGGAGGGGAGGGTTGACCCAACAACCCGCAGATGATTTCCGATGTTTACCAAGTTATAGGAAATGTACGGTATCAGTTCTGCTGGGCTGTTAGGTTTGTTAGTTCATTTTAACGAGTGGAAATTATCATAATTTAAGTATAGAAAGTAGTGGGTGATGCGGATCGATGATATCGATAGGTAACGGTCCAAAACATTTCTACTTCGGGCAGCGGCATCAGAATCCATTGAAAATCCCAAAACACCTAAAAAAAAACAAATCAAACAAATACGATAACGGAAACACGCAGTTTGCTTTTTAAAAAAACAAACACGCTCTCTCGTTTGTTTTATTTCTCTCGGGTTGAAAATATAAAAGCCGGGGCCTGGAGAGCTTCTGTCGTGTTGACTGGATACGCAGCATTCTTCTGTTGCGTTGGTTTTCGCCGTGTTTCGACTTTGCGGCATGTGTGCCGTTAACGTGTTTGTGTTCAGCAGCAGGTTTTCCACTTGTTTTGGATTTCCTCATGCGTTTTTGAACGGGCATCGTTTCTGATGCAGCACGTAGCCCTCGTCGGCCACCGTGCAAAACTCTGTATACTGTATGTGTAACAACAAAAATCACAAAACTTCAATAATAAATATCGTCATTTGGGATTTTTTTGGCCCACACGCACAGTAGGAAGGCGCTGGGACCAGAAAAACTAACTGGAATACTATAAGGGCTGCAATTAATAGTGATTTTCATAAACTGTTGACTATTTCTCCAATCAAAAGAGGAGTCATTCAAGCTGCAAAATGTCTGCAAATATTGGAAATCATCGTCGCACAAGAGGACGTCTTTAAAGTTGTTAAAAAACAAAAAAAGTACTAATCTCTCCATCAAGCTGAATGTTTCTGCCAGTAATTGTGGAAACGCAAAAGGCAGCGGAGAAGCAGAGTCTGTGGAGCCAAATAATGAGGAACCAGTGATGCATTCAGTGCAACTTGAGGTCAGAAGGATTTAAATATTTCTATGACGCTCAACTATAATCACAATATTGAAATTGGTTCTGGAACTTGTTGCCCACCGACTCTCCCTCCATATTTCTCCCCTGATTCAGCAGCTAAACTACCAGTCATGATGTAACTACCAGACGGTTGTTCAGCTGCAGCCACCAGCACGGTGGAAATGTCAACACTATATTGATGGTGTCCCGGCAGCTCTCAGCACGCTTTCACACTCAGACAAATGAGACACGCACGCACACACACACGCACACACACACGCACCTCATTCTGGGCGCCTTTAAATCAGTGAGGCATTGCAGGCAGAGAGCCATGAAAGAAACAGAACTACCATAAAAAGCTAGAGGGCAAAAACTCCCTCTCTGTGTGTGTGTGTGTGTGTGTGTGTGTGTGTGTGTGTGTGTGTGTGTGCGTGCGTGTGTGTGCGTGTGTGTGACTCAAAAGTCCCATAAAGGGCAGCTGTTACATCCACCATGCACATATTTTCCTTTCAGACTCACAAATTATGGTCATGCACTCAGAATCCCAAAGCAAAGCAGAGGACGAACTATTCAAGTCAAGAAGTAAAAGCAGAAATACCACGCAGTCAAACACTCAGCTACATGTCAGCAGCAACATGCATTTAAGTATGAAAAGTGGTCGTACGGATGTTTTCTTTGGGACAGTGGGAGAGCACACCAGAACAAGTGCAACTAAAAAGAAAGCAACTGAAGTTTTATCTACGAAATGTGTGCTGAATCAGAAGTATAAGTACTTGTTATGCAGAGTTGGACTCTACAGTATCCATTGGTAAGCATCATCTTAATGTTTTAATTATAGCCCGAGACGGATATTGATATCTGGAAGTCTAAAAAATACAATAGTGTTGAAATGTTGATACCGTCAGCTATGTGTATCAAAACATCAGCTGGACCGATGCATCAGCTCGGCTGACTTATTGTGTTTATGTAAAAACAAGAAGTATAGAATAACACAAATGGAAATCAAAAAGGACTTTCACAGCCTTTCCCCTGACTGGAAACAGAAAGGGACCCCGAGCGGTTCCCTGAGGGACTCAGAGAACCTTGACAATACATTCCCGAACCCGTATCAACATCACAAGGCGGTTCACGTCCAGGCCAAACCACCACGGGCCTGCAGAGGCTACACGTGGGCTCAGCTGGAAGTCACACCGCCGTATATGACTCATATCAGTGGGTTCTTTAGCCGGTTTACACGAGGTTCAATCTTTCTGATTCCACTGTCAAACAAAAGACCGTTTTATTTAAAAGTCCGTTCACGATCAGCAGTGGAGGATTATGATCGTCACAGTCGACATGAGGTAAATGCCGTGCTTCAGGGAAACTCAAAGCTGTTTACAAAGGAGTTGAACCAGCAACTGACTATTAAGATAAATGTGCCTCCCGCCCCCATCTATATTCATGATGATTCATCATAATATTTTAACCTGCAAGTAAATTATATTTGGTGGAACACAATTTAGGAAGAGACTTTTCTAAACGAGATTTACAGCATTAATTGCATCAGTGGGAATACGATGGTCCGAGCTCCGAGTTACACGAGCACAAGTTGTGTCGCACGCTTGTTTTTTTTTTTTTACCGCAATAATAGAGTTTGGAAAACAAAGAAGAAGAAAAAAAGGCTTTCGGGATGTTGGCCCGCTTTGAAAAGGTCTCAAAAATAATAACAACATGTAATCCTTCAACATTGGACAACCTTCAACACGAGCCAAGCGAAGCATTCAGGCGACGCTGTTCCTCCCTGATAACAGGTAGCGGTGAGACGTCTATTCGGGAGGCTGGATAACGGACAATAGGAGCTGCATGATCTCTGCAGACGGTGTTTTCTACAGATCAGAGATGCTCGCACCGCAGATTTAATCACACAGAGAGAGAGAGAAACTATGCACATCCGGCCTCCGCAAGCCCTCGGTTACATAACGCGTTCAGAGAGACGCATCCCAAGATCGGGAAGAGCAGCTGAACGCTGAGAGCAGGCACGCCGCCGCCCGCCGCGCCCAATCAGCTGAGGGGTTTCAAAACATCATCGTGACGATGAGCTCGACACCCACAGGTCCCTCCTCACACTGGCTGCTGGAGACGGAGCCAGCTTTAAACTCATAAACGACTTTCACTTTGAATAGAGCTACTTTCTGTCAATCCACAGATGTATGTATGTGCAAAAATGCACATCATGGCTCAACTTTTACGTTTTAAAAGTGGTCGCAAGCATCAGTTTAGTTGCCGGAACTAAAAATATGATTGCCTTTTTTAGTGACATTACATTTTGAGTAAGACAAGATGACGTGCCGCGTCATCTTGTCACTGTTCTGACTGTAACAGCAATATTTAATCACCAACGCAGCAAATATTGAAAATGTATTATTTAGTTTATACCCTTTGCTGTATTTTTAGTAGTCGCCACTGAGTGCGACCAAAGGACAAGAACTGGTCGGCAATTTCTCAAAGCAATTGGGAATTGCAACCTGGCAACCTTTACTGTTGAGCCCTGCATTCACTGGTTCCAATCTCAGTCGGGATGATTTGCTCCACTGGGTTTTGAACAGTTGCAAAAAAACAAGTCATCTGAAGACGACGACTTGTGCTCTGGGAATTTGTGAAATGCATTTGCACTATTTGACACAAACAGATCTGAAAGATCCAAATAACAGTGAAGACATTAAATGATAACTTAAATACATTTTTAGTTTCATGTTGAATATTAAGTCAGGGTAGTGAGTATTAAGTCATTATCTGACGATTTTTATCTTGATTATTCAGTCAATCCTTCGGCATAGAATGTCAAAAGATTTTGTCAATTTGATTGTTTTGTTTGACCAACAATTCAAAACTCAAAGACATTCAATTTTAATCCATATATATATAAAAAAGCAAAAAGTGTCAAATCCTCAAAAGAAGCTTGTATTGGATGTTCGCCACCTAGTTTTTACTTTGAAAATGACCAAAACAATTAAATCGATTATGAAAATTGTATTTATGGTATTTTCTGTCAATCGAGTAAAGGATTAATTGACTAATATTTTCAGTGCACAGGAGGTCAGACAGTTAACTTCAGACTTAAAGGGAGACATGAGACAAGAGAAAGTGTCTTTATTTCTGTCTCTGCTGGTCAAAGTAGAGACGTCAATTTGTATTTTGCAGAAATGGCTTCAGGTTTGAGTATCTGGACTCTGACATTTATTTTAGCTGCCCAAGAAAAATCCAAACAAACAGATCTGTGTGTTGCTAAAGAAGGAAACTGGTGTGACAACATCATTGCCCCAAAATTACGGATTTTAATCCCCGTGTGACATTTTACTCTCACAAGTAGTGAGAAAGTTTGGCTGGCTGGTGTTGATTCGGGGTAATATCGTGACCTCAAAACGTCCCTCAAGTCTCTCCCTTGATCTCAGATCAGGTCTTTAAATCTGGGACTTCTATGAATTGTTCTGCTTGATTGAATGCAGAGTTTGTCTTTGCAGGAATTCTTCATCATGATGTTTTGCAGGAGAATCCCATCAGTGCATCACTGCCTTTAAACCGACTACTTAGCTGAACTGATGCAGGTGGATAATCAAGAGAAAATCGTTTATTATTGTCGATTAAAATACTAGGTATAGTACTAATATTACTACCAACAACAAAAACAATTACTTGCAACTGTTTCTACAAAAAAAATCTGTAAAACTGATCAATACAGAAATAAATAACTGGTGCAGTCATATGATAATTATGTGAAAGATACAATATACATATCAGGAAACAACCAAGTCCCTATAAACATGTGACTATATACAAAATATGTCACTGAAAAAGCACCACTGAGTAAAAGAACATGATGACTATGGTGCTTTACTTTATTTCATATCAAATCCATCAAAGAATAAAAGCTGACTAATGCTGTAGACATGACACGACGGTACTATTGCTGTTTATGTCATATTGCATGAAATGCACCTCACAACACCAACCTGCATATAGCAATCAGAATAACAACAGGAAGGACAGACAGTCTGCCTTCAGAATAAAAGCTTGGGAGTGTGCACTAGAAAAGAAATAACAATAATTTCAAAATAGTCACATCAACTCATATCAGTAGTGAAAATATGGCTACAAAAAGATACCACGAACTGAACCAGAGCTTTTAATAATGAGTAAGAACACATCTTAAAATATGTATTATTTTTTCAATAAATAATAAATATGCAATTGTTTTTGATTGATGTTGTAGACGTCCCTTTTATGACTTCATCCTCGATTTAAATAGTTTTTGAATGCCTTTTTTTTATTAGCATCTCGCTCTTTGTACCTACAAATTAATGTTTTATTTTCTACATAAAACGAACATGTTATTTTAAGATACCAATGTTATTTTAACTGTGTGGATCATTCCATTCTTCTTTACATGCTTTACTTTGCTCTAGCATCTCACTTTTTTAAAAATGTCTTATGTTTTGTTAGATATCCCTAAATACTTCCTAACTATCAACTTTTTTAATTTACTGCTTCATTATTATTCTTTTTTTTGTATTTATATTGTCCTCCACTGTGACTTTTTTTGTGAGCTTTTATTTTGGTAGCCTTAAGCGGAAGTGGCATCGCTTCATCCGGTCAAACTTAACGACTGCCGTTGTTTCCAGCGGTATCGGGTCACCACGGTGATAACTGCGGGCCGCGGACCGCCCGTGAGGTGTGACAAACGTCGGTTTATCACAAAAAATAATTAAAGACTGATTTTAGCGACTAATTGTGTGTTTTCATCCCGCGGTCGGAGGTATTTTACCCCGCGTGCGAAACGATGAAACACCGTTGATGTGTTACGCAGCCTTTGTGCCACTGCGTTTAATAAAAAAAATAAAAGAAATAAATAAAAAAAAAAAAGACGCGTAACGCCACCAACCAAACCGCCATCTTATTTTTTAAGACGTTTAACGAAATTCTGTTTAAAAACGACATGGAGTTTATGAGCGGGGCAACGGAGAGGCGGCGTCTTTCCCGTTAGGACCGACCGGAGGCATCGGCTTGTTTTTTCAGCCTCTGACGCGATGCTGTCCCCCGCCCTCCTCCACCCTCCATGACCAAATAACCCCTCTAAAACCTAAATGTAACGACACTCACCTTGACGCACCTGGTCGCCGGTCGGCCTCGAGACACAAAGCACACGGAGTCGTCGGTGCACCGAGCTGCTGGGGCTGCTAGTCCTCGACGTGCGGGGGGGGGGGTGTGCGGTTGTCTCCGTGAAGGACTGCGGGGCAGACAGCGGCGGTGCGTCGCGGGGAAGGGTTGGGCCGGAGCGGCGGCGCGTCATCATCCTGAGGTCACAGCTTGGTCCCAGACCGGATTATCTAATCCTGGGTGGGACGGGGGGGTCATTAGGGCCCCAGTCGGGTTACCTTGGACTGAAGTGTGATATTATGTGGTCATTATTGTATTATATTACATTATATTATATTATACTATATTATATTATATTATATTATATGATATTATATTACATCATTATACTATATTATATTACATTACATTATATTATATTACATTATATATTATATTACATTATATTATATTATACTATATTATATTATATTACATTATTATATTATATTATATTACATTATATATTATATTACATTATATTACATTAGATATTATATTATGTTACATTATATTACATCATTATATTATATGACATTATATTACATCATTATATTATATTACATTATATTATATTATACTATATTTTATTACATCATTATATTATATTATATTATATTACATTATGTTATATTATATTATATTACATTATATTACATCATTATATTATATTATATTACATAATTATATTATATTACATTATATATTATATTACATTATATTATATTACATTATATTATATTATACTATATTTTATTACATCATTATATTATATTATATTATATTATATTACATTATGTTGTATTATATTATATTACATTATATTACATCATTATATTATATTATATTACATAATTATATTATATTACATAATTATATTATATTACATTATATATTATATTACATTATATTATATTATACTATATTATATTAAATTATATTACATTATTATATTATATTATATTACATTATATTATATTATACTATATTTTATTACATCATTATATTATATTATATTACATTATGTTATATTATATTATATTACATAATTATATTATATTACATTATATATTATATTACATTATATTACATCATTATATAATATTATATTATATAATATTACATTACATTGTATTACATAATTATATTATATTACATTATATATTATATTATGTTACATTATATTATATCTTATTACATTAAATTATATTATATTATATTATATTAGAGATGTGAAATAGAAAAGTGTAATATTATGTGGTCATCGTGGTGACTCTGCATTTTCAGTTCAGTTACATTCTAATTTTATTTGTAAACCATTTTATACGAAAGCATTGCATAGTGCTTTACAGAATAAACAAAGAGGCATATATATACATGAGCATATACAAACATATTCATTCATAGATATAGGTTATAGGCTACGTCCATACAAACACCTATATATTTATTATATTAAATTATATTATATTACAGAATATATTATATTATATTGTATTACATTATATTATATTACATTATATATTATATTACATTATATTACATTAGATATCATATTATGTTACATTATATTACATAATTATATTGTATTATATTACATTATATGACATTATATTACATCATTATATTATATTACATTATATTATATTATACTATATTTTATTACATCATTATATTATATTATATTACATTATATTATATTATATTACATTATATTACATCATTATATTATATTATATGACATAATTATATTATATTACATTATATATTATATTACATTATATTACATCATATTATATTACATTACATTATATTACATCATTATATAATATTATATTATATAATATTACATTACATTACATTGTATTACATAATTATATTATATTACATTACATTATATTACATTATATATTATATTATGTTACATTATATTATATCTTGTTACATTATATTATATCTTATTACATTAAATTATATTATATTATATTATATTAGAGATGTGAAATAGAAAAGTGTAATATTATGTGGTCATCGTGGTGACTCTGCATTTTCAGTTCAGTTACATTCTAATTTTATTTGTAAACCATTTTATACGAAAGCATTGCATAGTGCTTTACAGAATAAACAAAGAGGCATATATATACATGAGCATATACAAACATATTCATTCATAGATATAGGTTATAGGCTACGTCCATACAAACACCTATATATTTATTATATTAAATTATATTATATTACATAATATATTATATTGTATTACATTATATTATATTATAACTTATTATATTAAGTCATTATATTATATTACATTATATTACATCATAATATTATATTACATAATATATTATATTATGTTACATTACATTATAATATAATATTATATCATATCATATTATATTATATTATATAGAGATGCATGGGATTACTGTCCTGACAGAGACAAATAAGGGGTTAAATGTCTATTTTTGACTGCGATTACACCCAATTTTGCAGTTTGACACAGCAAGACCTAAAGCCTCTGTCCAGATCAGCATCTTAGATTTGGTAAACTAACCCTCTCTAATGTTCAATTCATCATATCTTTATCTTGATTTGAATCCATTTATCTCACTTAGTGCTCGTCAGCTCCCTCTGAGTCCTGCTGATGGTCAGCAGTTTACCAGAGCGTCTCCTTTTATGAAATCTTTATGTTACCCTGTGGGAAAACTGTATTATTGCTGAGCAGTGAAGGTCATAGAGTTAACAATATATTATTAAAGATTATTATAACAGCGGGGACCATAAACAAGAAATAAACTGAGATAAAAAATACAGCTGTTTGCCAGATGGACGCATATAAATGTGGACACTATTTTAATTATCTTAAATCCAAACTCACTTTGATCATTGTTTTCCTCTTAAAATTACAAAGTAGTGGTAGTAAATAAAACATTAGAGCTAAGAAAAACTACCAACAAGCCTGAGGGATGTTGTTAAACATCAAAATCAGTCTTAAGCTTTGGCCAGTTATCACTTCTCTGATGTGAAACAGTCATTCACACTCAGACAGTGGCTAATTTATCAGAGTACGCTCCGTAGCTTTGCAGGGTTTTAAGGGAATGTGAGGCCTCTTCGCTCCAGAGAGGTATTATCACCAGAATTACTTTGAACTGCTCTCCATTGTATGGTGCATTTCAGGAATAAGGGCAAAACAGGTTTAAGAGATTCTTCCTAATATAGAGTGAATCATTGATTATTTTAAATCACATCTTGCAGTAACAGTGATAAGACCTGCAATGTGTCAAGCATTCATAAGCAGCATTCAGATATTTATCTTTTGTCCTTTGTATAAACTGAGCTCCATCTGCTGGTTATCTAATGTTACTGCATTTAACCAAAGAGCAAATTTTCAACCTAAACTCTTAGGCCCAATCTCAATCTCCACCCTAAACCCTCAAACCCTGAAACCCTGAACCCTCAAGGATTTACTGACGTCACCTGTTAAGTGGTTGAGTGTGAGAGACTGTGAGGGCTTGAAATGGTGTAAATACGAATGTGACAGCACTTTGCTGCAACATACCACGTTACCATGACAACATAAAAAAAACAGCCCTAAACCCTCACGGACTTCACGGGAGCGCGCCTCAAAATCGGATTTTTTAGGCGCGCTCCCGCGAAGTCCATCTTCCCATTGTCACATCGTTGAGTGCGTGAGGGCTCTCTGCCAGACATTTGAGCCCTTTATGAACCCTTACCGTAAATCAGCATGATATGCCGACTTTGGCCTAGGGAATTACCCACAATTCATAGCTAAACACGCCGTTACCAATGGAAGCATGGAGCCGTAAAAAAAAGGTAAACAGAGGAGGGCACGTGGGTGTTCAGCCCGTAAATTACATTTACAACAACATTAAGAATTAAAGATGGGACATGAAAATACATGAAATCAGAGGAATGCAAGCAGAGATTATATATATAAAAAATATGTATTTATCAAACATTTTGTTCTGAGGGTTCAGGGTTTGAGGGTTTAGGGTGGAGATTGAGATTGGGCCTGAGATTGGGCCCTACACTGATAGATTACTGATAGATTACTCCCTGTTGTTGACCAGCGTCACAAGGTAGCCCCGCCCTAAAGCATCCCCTGCTTTATGGTCTGTTTGACTCTAAATGGACCATAATTTACTAAATGAACATCATGCTGTATTGAAGAAGACTTGAAACTAGAGATTGAGACATAAACTCATGTTTACAATGTTTACTGAGGGAATAAATCAAGAGAGAAGTAGAGTCATTTTCTATAGACTTCTATACAACCAGAGGAGTCGCCCCCTGGTGGTCAGGAGAGAGAATGAAAGTTTAAGGCATTTCCACATTTGACTTCACTTTTCAGATCTGAAATGGAAAGAGCCTCACTGACAAAAGCAATTCAACTAATGGCAAAATACTCCATAAGCTCTATCATCACCGAGCAGTTTAGTTACTGTATCTCCAAATGTCTCCTTCTTGTAAAACAGAGACTAACAGCCTCAGCATCTTCGCTACCAGGCCGGTATTGATTTTGGCATTTGTCTTCCTGTAATAAACCCGTAAATTCAACTCTTCTGATTCTGTGTCATTTCAGGCCTGACGCTTCGTAGAAGTGCATGACTTCCACTTCAACTGACTGGGCGAAGTGGAATTGATCTCTTGGAAAAATAAAATGCAATTTGTCTCCATTTGTGAACTTAATCTTGTTCCCTTTAAATTCATTCAAATGATCTGGGAACAGCGGTGAATGATTATAAACCACGTCGGCCACGGAAAAGTCAGAAGCTTATTCCTGCGGTCAAATAGCTTAATGCCATTTACTGGATGGAATCTAGTCGACGTGAGAAGCTCGCTGATGATCCAGACTTTAGCACTTATATTAAGGTTTTGGATGGCTATGACTAAGCTTCCACTACTTGAGGGCGGTGGAAACACGTTGCGAATACCACACCAAGTCCAATATTCACTTTACTTTTAGCTCTGTTTTTGGTCTGCACCAACTCCTGAGAAGAAATATCAGGCACCTGAGCTGCTGAATACTCCACTATGTTCATCAGTTAATTGCGTATTTTAGTTGTATTCCAAGTCGCATACTTTTTATTTTTACTTTTAGTACGTACTGCAGCTTCCCTCACAAAGTAAGTACTGATGCATTCAGTATGCGTTCAATTGGGACATACTACTTCCTCATAACATGGCATCTTGAACTTTCACCCCCTTTTTTATATATCTGCTGCACAAAGGATTGTGGGTCAGCATAGCTGTACTGAAAAATGTAAATAATATGTAGTATAGGTATTGGAAAGCCCAGTTTGTTTCTCTGTTGCTTTGAAATTCTTCTTCTTCTTCTTTGGGGTTGTATGGCAGCCGGCATCTGTTACATTGCATTGCTGTTCATAACTATTTGTAGAAATCCAAGTTGGAAGTTCTTTTGAATTGAATTGAATCAAAACTGTCTGAAAAATCACAACAATAAGCTTAAAGACGAAGGGGAAATGCAGAAGTGGGGTGTTTTTACAAACAAGCGATTTTACACAGAAAGTTATGGGATGCATTGTAAAAATAAAATAATTGATTATAGCAGCTTGAAGTGTTTTTGTGATTTTGTCCACATATCTTTGTTAAAGATCTGCCCTCAAACCAACAACACAATTGACCTCATCTCTTTTTTTTTTATCAATAAAAGACATGCATATGTCTCAAGCTGTTGAGCAGAGCTTGGACACTCCTTGGCAAATCCACTAAGCTGAGGGGAAACCATTCTTACGTAAGGAATCCTCTTTTTAATGATGGCGTTCAACTGCTTTGATCGCACATGATTCACGCCATTTTTATTCATTTATGGAAGCGTTGTATGTTCCTGTATGTATGTGTATTATATGGGTAGGACATTGTTTCTGCCACTAGATGGCACCATCTGACATGAAAAGAAAGTATGCCTTAAAACTGAGCAGCCAAAAGTGATCATGAAAATATATGTTTGGGTTTATTGTGCCGACATGCACTTCAAGATCTGGGTCAAATACCCGTCTTCTACAGAGAGAATATGATATGGGTAATGTCTACTGTATCTGTCATTTTAAAAACTGCCATGTAATGCACTGTGGAGGAGGTCCAAAGTAGTAGGAAACTGCTTTGGACCCTGGCAGCCTAGAATATATCAGATTGTAATAAATACTAACTTCACAAATACTATTCTATTTAATGCTTTCCGTGATATGGCACACTTGCAGTAATCATTGCAACCATGGCTGTTTGCAATTGTATCATAATGATCTTAACAATCAAAAGTGTCTCATAATGCACTTGAACTGACCCGATTTAAACCATTTGATCAACCCAGATAACAAGAGTCTGAAAATCTCTTGCAGAACTGACACTATTTAAAATGAAGGACACCTGTGTATCACAATGATCCCAGCCCACCTGTTTTCAATAAACCTGTTAGGAACAAAGAGCTGTGATTGGCTGTCAAAAAAAGTTTAAATAATTGCTTTGCAGGTTTCCTGCCATTGCACCCCTGTGGAAAGAAGACAGACATTTGGTTGTGTTGGGTCAGTGGAAGTCATATAGAGGCTGTCCAGTTTGCATTTGATTGTATCGCTGGCTGAAGCCATGGCACTTGTTCTACGGTAACTTTGAAGTGGTTCTCTTTGTGCTAAACTATTACATATTTAAATTTAGACCAATGTTTATAAATGGCTTTCTTTTGTAGTGTGGTGCTGCTTTGGCTGCTGCTTATTGGAGAGCTTCAGACCAGCATTGAATGTAAGAGAAGAGGTTCAAATTACACTCGTGATGCAAAGTTCTAGTCTTATTTTTGAGTTTATAAATTTGAGAAGTGCTCTTGCAACATGTTGCATTCACTAACCTTGTGGTTGTAAAAAAGTTTAATATCTTGCTTTTTGAGGTGATGGTTGACCTTGAGTGATTTACCAACAGCTTCCTATCAAGGCTCTGGACCTATAATTTGGGACATGGGCTACCAGTCCCAGGGTCTCAACTACCAACACCAGGTCCCTGGCTACCAGTCCAAGCCTCAGTCCAAGGTCCTGGGCTACCAGTCCCAGGGTCTCAACTACCAACACCAGTTCCCGGGCTACCCATCCAAGCCCCAGCCCCAGGTCCTGCAGCCCCAGGTCCCGGGCTACCCATCCAAGCCCCAGCCCCAGGTCCCGCAGCCCCAGTTCCCGAGCTACCCGCCCAAGCCCCAGGTCCCGCAGCCCCAGTTCGCCGGCTACCCGTCCAAGCCCCAGCCCCAGCAACCCCAGTTCCCGGGCTACCCGCCCAAGCCCCAGGTCCCTCAGCCCAAGTTCCCGGGCTACCCGCCCAAGCCCCAGGTCCCGCAGCCCCAGTTCCCGGGCTACCCGCCCAAGCCCCAGGTCCCGCAGCCCCAGTTCCCGGGCTACCCGCCCAAGCCCCAGGTCCCTCAGCCCCAGTTCCCGGGCTACCCGCCCAAGCCCCAGGTCCCTCAGCCCCAGTTCCCGGGCTACCCGCCCAAGCCCCAGGTCCCGCAGCCCCAGTTCCCGGGCTACCCGCCCAAGCCCCAGGTCCCCAGGTCCCGCAGCCCCAGTTCGGGCTACCCGCCCAAGCCCCAGGTCCCTCAGCCCCAGTTCCGGGCTACCCGCCCAAGCCCCAGGTCCCTCAGCCCCAGTTCCCGGGCTACCCGCCCAAGCCCCAGGTCCCTCAGCCCCAGTTCCCGGGCTACCCGCCCAAGCCCCAGGTCCCTCAGCCCCAGTTCCCGGGCTACCCGCCCAAGCCCCAGGTCCCTCAGCCCCAGTTCCCGGGCTACCCGCCCAAGCCCCAGGTCCCTCAGCCCCAGTTCCCGGGCTACCGCCCAAGCCCAGGTCCCTCAGCCCCAGTTCCGGGCTACCGCCCAAGCCCAGGTCCCCAGCCTCGGGCTACCCGCCCAAGCCCCAGGTCCCTCAGCCCCAGTTCCCGGGCTACCGCCCAAGCCCCAGGTCCCTCAGCCCCAGTTCCCGGGCTACCCGCCCAAGCCCCAGGTCCCTCAGCCCCAGTTCCCGGGCTACCCGCCCAAGCCCCAGGTCCCTCAGCCCCAGTTCCCGGGCTACCCGCCCAAGCCCCAGGTCCCTCAGCCCCAGTTCCCGGGCTACCCGTCCAAGCCCCATCCCCAGATCCCGCAGTCCCCGTTCCCGGGCTACCCGCCCAAGCCCCATCCCCAGATCCCGCAGTCCCCGTTCCCGGGCTACCCGCCCAAGCCCCATCCCCAGATCCCGCAGTCCCCGTTCCCGGGCTACCCGCCCAAGCCCCATCCCCAGATCCCGCAGTCCCCGTTCCCGGGCTACCCGCCCAAGCCCCATCCTCAGATCCCGCAGTCTCCGTTCCCGGGCTACCCGCCCAAGCCCCATCCTCAGATCCCGCAGTCTCCGTTCCCGGGCTACCCGCCCAAGCCTCATCCCCAGGTGCCGCACTCCATCTCCCAGGCTACCCATCCAAGCCTCATCCCCAGGTGCCGAAGCTCCATCTCCCAGGCTACCCGTCCAAGCCCCAGCCCCAGGTGCCGAAGCTCCATCCCCCAGACCACCCGTCCAAGGTCCCGGGCTACCCGTCCAAGCCCCAGCCCCAGGTGCTGCAGCTCCCTCTCCCAGGCTACCCGTCCAAGCCCCAGCCCCAGTGCCGGCTCCATCTCCCAGCACCCGTCCAAAGTCCCGGGCAACCGCCCAAGCCCCAGCCCCAGGTGCCGCACTCCATCTCCCAGGCTACCCGTCCAAGCCCCAGCCCCAGCCCCAGCCCCAGGTGCCGAAGCTCCATCTCCCAGACCACCCGTCCAAAGTCCCGGGCAACCCGTCCAAGCCCCAGCCCCAGGTGCCGCAGCTCCATCTCCCAGGCTACCCATCCAAGCCTCATCCCCAGGTGCCGAAGCTCCATCTCCCAGGCTACCCGTCCAAGCCCCAGCCCCAGGTGCCGAAGCTCCATCTCCCAGACCACCCGTCCAAGGTCCCGGGCTACCCGTCCAAGCCCCAGCCCCAGGTGCTGCAGCTCCCTCTCCCAGGCTACCCGTCCAAGCCCCAACCCCAGGTGCTGAAGCTCCATCTCCCAGACCACCCGTCCAAGGTCCCAGGCTACCTGTTCAAGCCTCAGCCCCAGGTCCCGGGCTACCCGTCCCAGGCCCAGCCCCAGGTGCCGCAGCTCCATCTCCCAGGCTACCCGTCCAAGGTCCCGGGCTACCCTTCCAAGCTCCAGCCCCAGGTGCCGCAGCCCCAGGTCCCGGGCTACCGGTCCAATTCCCAGCCCCAGCTGCCGCAGGCCCAGGTGCCGCAGGCCCAGGTGCCGCAGCCCCAGGTTCCGGGCTACCCGTCCAAGCCTAGTGGGAATTCTGTCTCTGGGCGTCCTGTAAAGACCAAAGCCGCACCCAGCATGGGTATTCAACAGGGTGGGTTTCCATATCTGTAACATGTCCTTTGTTGTAAATTTCTGAGCTGGTTCTTGTAATTTTTTTATTTATTTTTTTGAAATAGAAGTGGGGCCCAATGTAAACTAAGGAAGATTTGGCTACAACTGAGGGGTAAGTGTATATTGTAAAGGGAATAACTATATGTTCTGCCCTTTCATTATGCTAACTGCCACTTACCATAACTACTCCTGACTAATTTTGTCATTTCAGATAACATCTTGGGTGTTTCAACTGATGGTCCCGCAGTTGACTTCAATCTTGTACAATGAGTCCATTTATTTTAGAGAAATAAATAGGTTTTGCACAAATTTTGAGTTGAAATCCACTTTATTTACAAGATGAAAGGGGTTCTTTTGGCTAAACTCTGTAAGCTCTTGGCAACTTTTGGGCCATTCAAAACTAACTCCATAAGGGGTTTCTTTTCTAAACCTTAAAATGCCATAATACGGCGCAGTTTGAGTAGGTCCCTGAAATGGTAAATCTGTCAAGCCAATGATTTCACAATATTGCCAATGATTTCACAATATTACAAATGATTACAGCACATGACGACTTTGCGAGTAAACGTAACTGCAAAACAAGGCTTTAAATCGGCTTTGCAAATGTTTAATTTGAAAAAAATACTCTGCATGTTAGACCGCAATGCGTTTTAGTGATTATAATGACTGTAAAGGCCCTGTAAAACTCCAGTTTCTTTTTTTTTTTTTTACAAATGCCTCAACCACATGACGGTCACCCATTAGCTCCAGTGCTGTCTTTAATTTGTGGTAAAGTCAAAGAAAATGCTTATTGGGCATTAAATGTTTCAAGTGATAGGACTAACTGTATTGTTTTTTTTGCAGCTGCTATCAGTGACAAATATGAAACTTTTAAAACCAGAAGTTTGTGTCATATGGCGAAAGTCTTCTGAATTTTATGTAAGCCTCTATTAAGAAGCCCCCCCAGTCTCCAAGCATCACATTAGATTTTATTTTGAACCCGCTGTGAACCTAGGTTCACTCTTAAGAGTAAATATTACTTTTAAAAGATGTTTTTAAAAACATTTATGCTTTTTTTTTTTTTTTTTTTTTTTTTTTTTCTCCCAATGTGAATCATCCTGCATATTTGACTGCAGGAGTTTCCTTCTCGGTAGCTCAACCAAAAATATGTATGCAACTATAACTTGACTTGTACAGTGAATGAACTCCTGATAAACCCAGTTTGTGACAATGATCTTTTCTCTGGCTACACATGGTTGAGGATTCCCACTGTTTTTATCCCAATTTCTGCACCTACAGTATATACCACATGTTTACTGCTCTTAAAATAAGTGCACTTTATCAAGCTTGTCTTGATCAATCATGCTGGGCCTCACGCTCCATGATGGCAGATCCACAGTGGAAAGCATATTTTGGCCACAGCTCATGCTACTCTGCTCTTTTTTTTAATTTAAATTTGTACGAGTTTTGGACAGGAAGGCTATTGTTTCTGTGGGTTTTCCTGCCCCTCATAGTGTCCTGTGGCACTGCTGACATAAAATATAAAAATGTGTGCTCATAGTGGTTTAAGTTGTGAATATAACTGAAAAATATCAGTCATTGTCTGCGGTGTTTTTTATTTTTCATGACCGACAATGAAGTATTTTTAATGCATTATGCACCACAATAAACGACACAAGGTGTACCCACACCATCTCTGTCCTTGTGCGGAGTGACCTAAATTCCCTACCTTTTGCAGCAGTCCTTGAACGCAGCATAAGAGCCGCCCCGCTCTGCCGGATTTCAGCCGGTAGTTCGTCGGTGTTTGCCAGAGACGGCCATCCCTCAAACCCCTCAGGACCCCCTGGATTGTTCACCTTGTCCTCACATCTGCACTTTCTTTTTTTTTTTCCTTTTGTTTTAATATAAAAGAAACGACGCGATGAAGCGGAAAGTGAGCGACAGGTAGGAGTCGTCTCAATGACTGCTGTGCAACAGGCAACTGGGCTGCAAACTCCCTGACGGCTCAGACGGCTTTACAAGAACTGTTGCACACAAGAACCAAAAAATCCCCCCCGCTGCGATGTCCCTGCTGTGTGTCAGAGGTAAGGTCTCACTTCGTGGCTGCAGGTTGTCCTGTTTTGTTTTTGTCTTTTTAAATGAGTAAATTGATATAGAAAAAGAAAGAATGGCAAGGGAGAGTTAATCCTGTGCATGTTAGGATTTTGTACAAATATAGCAGCAAAAACCGCGACGTCCTGCAGGAATATTATATTCTCCTCACAGGATATGAGGATAAAAGTTAATCTAACGGGAGGCTGTGCAATGTGCCTGCGTGTTGATGGAGTCTCACCTGCCTCCTTCCAACACCAACACCTATAGGTTATCAATATTAGTGAAGATGCATGAAATGAACACACGTGAGAGGTGTTCCAGCTGTTTCTCTGAAGTGTGATCTAACCCCTAGCAGTGTAGGATTTTACCTCATCACCGTGTTGCATTCAGGGTCATGGATTGACGGAAATCCTCATCCCATTATAACAGGTGGTTGATGGGGAAACAGACCAAATAAGCTCTGTATGAGAAGTGACAAACATGCACGGTTGAGATGGTGATACGTGTGCATTAGGTTGCCATTAGACGGGTTAGAACAATGCATTTCTTTCCATTGGAGTGGTTGTTGGCTTTTTAGTTGTTAAATATGTGATATTGTTGGGTCACGGTCGGTTTTCTTGCAGAATTTGTTTCTCTTTAGTTTCAAAAAAATTTGACTCGAATATTTAAATCAACCCAAGTAGGAACAGAAATAAAACTAACCTGGAACTAGAGCCTGGGCCTGAACAGATATATTCTTTTTGTTGTTTGTTTTACATGTTGGCTGATAATAAGAAATTGCATTACACAAATGCTGAAGATACTTTTGAGGTAATCGAGGAAACAAAACCTACGAGTTTATTTTTCTTTAAAACATCCCACTCTGGACATATGTTGGTGACTGTTTTTGTTTTGTATTATATAATTTAAAGGGGATACAAGACGACATATAAATATAGTTATCAGATTTTTAAACCACAAAATACAGTAACAGTCAGGCTATACCTGGAGCGTAAGACAGAATAATTTACAACTAATAATTAAAGAGTGACACGTTGGGTCCCAAGTTAAAGCTGTGATTTGGGCTGTTGGAGGAAAAGAAAGGCATCAAAAAGGAAGAATTTTAATCTGACGAATCAAACATGTCTCTTTATGAAATGACTGAAGCCAAAGACTCTCAGCTGTAAAAGTTTAATTGCTTAAAACTGGGTATTTAAAGGGCCAGTGTCTCATTAGTGTGTAATCACCAGAAACTAAGAATCATTGTGTTTTTGTCACCTTAGAATGAATCCTTCCTGTCTACACAGGGAGCGGGTCTTCTTCACGGAGTCCGCCATGTTGTACCGCCATGTTGTATCGCCATGTTGTACCGCCATGTTTCTACAGCAGCCCAGATGGGACAAACAAAACACCGGCTCCACAGAGAGCCTTTTTTATGTCTCTGAGTTACCCGAAGGCCACAGTAGTTCTCCGACACGCTTGTTGCCACGGTTCTGCACACGGCTGAGCAGAGGGGTACTCAGTCGGTTGCAATCAAATCCTTCACGCTGCACCTTTTTTTAAGGGTTTGAAACAAGTTGTAATTTACTTACTTGTCTGGTCGACATTTGTTGCATCGGGCCCTTTTATGTGTGCTGGTCCGCGGTGACCCCAGTAAACGAGAGACTTCACAGGAATCTCTTTAAGTTCCACTGCAACATTTTTAATGAACTTTTAATGGTGGAAGTCGAGGGAAAAGGTCGTAGTCCTTCATGAATATCATTCGTTTCAGTGTCTCATGATCATCTTCCAGATTCTTTCCCGCTCTGTCAACAGTATACGTTTCAAGGGGAACTTTTTCTTTTTTTTACCGTGTGCATTGAACATTGGCTAAAAAAAACATTATTATAAAATAAAATGTAAACAATAACTTATTAAAAATAAATAAAAACAATACACATAATTGGAAACCATGCACGTGCTTCTGTTGTAGAAGAGAGGTACTCGATCCGAAGAAGATATCGCTTCCTCCTGCCACAAGAACTGCCGAGGTGCCTTCAAGCAAGGCACTCCAAGTGAAGCTGATCTGTGGCCCAGAAGCGGGAGGCTGTGGTTGTACTGGGCGGGTGTGTAAGAATAAGAAACCGTTAACGAGCACGTGCATTCAGACGGATACATTTGAGTTAATGGAAGTTAAACACAAAAACACAATCCCACTCTGCCACCGGTTTATTTAACGTTTTGGCTTCTTTCCAGGTAACAAATTGCTCTTTTCCTTCACAGACGTACCGATTTGATTTTAATGCCGTCAAACACCGCCTATCTCTGACTCTCAGCCTCCGGCGTGTTGTTTCTCTCACTGATCGCTTTTTGTCTTTTGACCGTCTCTCATCTCGGGTGCGAGAGCCGCCTGAGGCTCGAGGGCCTCGACACCGAACCACCGAACCCAAACTCGTCTGAGACGGAGTGACGGGATCGGGGTGAGGTCGGTGGGCCGGAGATGGTTTGGGGTGAGTCGCAGCTGGGTCGCAGCGGGCTCAGCCAAGTGGAATTATTTATATATATATATATATATGTATATGTATATGTATATATATATATATATATATATATATATATATATAAAAAGAGCATTATTTAGTTTCAAAGCTTGCACAGAGATTGGTGGAGAGTGTAGCTCACCTGTATCAGGAAAACCTCCTGAGAATTGTGGACACACACTTGAGACCTTTTCTTGAGTTTACATGCAATTTGTCTCATTTCTCTTGAGAACAATAAACTGGCTGCTTTCAAAAAGAAACTTTTGACTGTTTCTGTTTTGACTTCACTTTGAATTTTGGATGTTTTTCTTGACCGTTGACCTCAGTTAAGTTGGGTATCGGTACTGAAATGACCCGGTACCAAGTAGAAATTATTGTCTGTGAAAACTCCACAAACGTTTCTCCTCAACCAATCATGCAAAAGCCCCATTTTTAACAGAGATGTGCTCGTTAGCGTCTTGGAAATGAATCGATATGCCTGCAATCAATCGTCCGTCCACCTGCAAGACACTGAACCCCAAGTACCTCACAATGTGTGTGAGTACGTAGAGGAGAAAAATGTGCTTTTTAAACAGAATCATTGTACTTTAACTCTTGAAATCAGAGCCATCAGAAGGTTTCCGCGAGTAGAGAGGAGGTGCTTAACTTAATTTAAAGTGTCTTAAAGTTAATATAAAGATGCTCCGCTGTTGCTTTCCAGCCTTAAAAACCTGAGATCTCCAGGAGAAATCTCCTTGGAGGGAGATCAGGTTTCCTTAACGCCTTACCCCGATTAAGTCAGGTTTCTCGTCGACAGTTAAGAAATCAGCTCACCGGAGAGAGCGGACAGTAACCCGGTTATCTAAGTGCATGTAAATAAACACACGGATTCTCCGTCGGTCTTGAGTGCCACTT